>CAKNYM010001492.1:0-10941 GCA_932195095.1 Andricus curvator | reverse complement strand
GCCGGAAACTGCCCATCCATTTTATAACGCTGATAAATCCCCTTAAATACTAACTGTTCACCCATCTCTCGCCTATTAGAACCCACCAGTGGCCTTTCAGGGTCATAGCAGGATCGAAGGAAACAGCCGAGTACCTAACTGCCACGGCAAAAAAAAACTCCATTTGGGAACTGCGTTTTTTTTTAATCGAATTGGAATCGCGATTCCATTCCAGGAAGGCTCCTAAGGTGCTGAGGGAGGAGATGAAGAAATTCGTAGAAATGGGGTCGGATGCGACGACCTCGGTGACGCGGAGGGTCGAAGGACCTCTGCTGGTTCGCTCTCTTAAATACGCGTTGAACAACGGATGGACCTTTTGGATTCGAGGCACGTCGAGGCGCCTTCCGTTCTTCCTCTCGCGCCACTCCTCGGGAGCCATGCCAAGAGAGTAGCACCCAATGCTTTCTTTCTCCATATTTCACTCGATGACGGACCATCGGCAGGAAGTACTGCCCCTTGTGATATTATCGGTACACACCTCAAGATGTAACGACGCAGTTTGGAAAACAACTATTCTTCCGATGGGATGAGTAATTTGATTTCAGATGGGAATTTTTAGATGACAAAATTTTACAATCTCATATTCTTTTCAGAATTTATTAAACGCATTGCGAAATTACAAATGCATGCAAAAAGTAATGGCATATTCAATGCGATTTAATGTCTTAGGATCTTCCTGCTTCGGAAGTAATATACCTACTAAGTCAAGCAAGGTTCATGAAGCAGTGTTTTGTAAAATTGAAAACATTCCGGAGATATAGGATGAATTACATAAAATTGTATTCGCGGGTTCTCTTACTTTATTTGTATGGTAAATTTAACTTATTAGCGAGAGAAAAACATTGCGTAAGGGTTTCATTTATCACCAACTTACCAACGGTACTTGTTAGCGTCTTACTCATGTTAATTCATTATTCGCCGATCATCGCTAATTTACACATTTTTTCCTTCAGGTCATGCATTTTTTAATTGAAAATCTATTGAAAACTTGCGTTAACACTATTTTCCTATCAACTATAAAGACAGTGTGTGCACTGGACCTGGAAAAACCGGGAATGGAGTGAAATTATTTTTTGCTGGGATTTTTTTTTACTTCTTTAGTTTTAGTGAAAAAAATCATGAGGTTAACCACTTTTGACAAAATTGTATTTCTACTTTTTTTTATAAAGAAATCGAGTATGCAGTCAAAAACAATTATTGAATTCGAAACAATTCTCATTAATATTATTTTTTTTTAATTCGAGAATTATAATAACATTATTTTCGTTAGTAAAAAAATCAATTAGTAACAATTCGCAGACTTAAAATTCGATGTGAGGTACTAATATAAGTACACTCCAAATCCCATATAATAACAGTTTCAGAGGTTGCCTCGCACTGGCCTTGTTACTAACTCGGTACCCTCGAAACGAACCGTTTCCAATTGGAATGCATAATATTGAGCAATATACTCGACTGAGTACTCGTGTACTGCGGCCCTTCCGAGGCGAGAGTCGGAACCATTTCTCACCCTGCCCGCTGAGAAACTGCATGGGCCACTTCTAGGATTTACAAAACCGGAACGGCTTCTATGGGACCTGGACTGTATTAAGACTTTGAAGTAGGCGTAGATAAAACAAATCCGAACATTTTTTCAAAATTCCATGAAGTTTCCAGGTCTTCTAGGTTTTGTAGCAACCCTGGATTCCAGAGGAATTGAAGCAGCACTACGTCCAAAGTGACGCAAAGTAGAGCAGTATTGAATAAGGACGTCGAATTAAGAGTCTCTGATATCTCCTGTTGAGCTCCGACTCTAGTTTAAATATTTCTGACCTTGTCAGCAAAATCTTCAGGTAGAATTTGCTGCAGTTAAATCCTTCATTGGGATCAAGTTAGAGATAATCTTGAGCCAATGCAAGCGACAAGTTCATTGAGAGAATGGAAAGGGAAGGGTAGATGCGACATGTTTCTGGCACCTGTGCAAGGTGCATTTGGCGGATCGAATTCGGGTTTGGTCCAGAGGCCGACGACTTCCTCGCAGACTGCAGAATTTTGGCCAGAGTGCGCGTGTTCACCGATGGAAGGGACGGACATGGCAGACACAAATAAATTGCAAAAACTTAATAATAGAGAGCACCGCTGAGAACATCGAGAGAAGAAGCAAGGGAGGGCTTTGTCTCAAGGCGAGCGAGTCGCCATGGCGGCGCTTCAAACGTTCGGACAAAGACGACCGGGGTAAAAAAACAGTCAGGTTGATAGTCACTGAGCCTCCTCTTTGTCTAAAAGTTCGAGGGCTCGAGGAGTGGATCGCAACCTATTAAGCATCAACGGCCGCGTTCGTCGGTTTCCCTTTTTCGTCGGCAGACTTCGCCAACGACAACTGAGCACGAGACACCGTGACAATTCCCAGAAAATCGCACAACATAAAACGCGACTCTCTTTCGCAATTCGCAAAGAGAAGCCGAATCTAGTTGATTCACTTTTTATGCCACATTTCTTACCCCCAGAAAACTCGAAGGTCACTCTGGTTGCGAGGATTGTAGATGTAGTTATCTTGAAATCGAGCTTGAAACTAGGTTTTTTATATTCCTGAAGATGGATAACCAGCTTAAAATTATAATTAGATGTTATGTCTAAGTATGGCCTCAGATTGCGACGCGAAATTTAAATTTTTCTTTGGCATTTGTTTGTAATTCTCAAAAATCTGAATTTGGCATTGGTAATAAACGTCAAAAAGAGACTTTACTTGTGACAAGATTAATTCGAGACGGGGAAATCACGGGCAGGTCTCAGGTAGATACAAAGATTTATTTAACTGACAATCTACATTCCAGGTTGGTCTTGCCAATTGTATGACAAAAGGAGAGTTTGTCCTTTGCTGGAATCTTGTTGTAAGCCCGCCCTTAAATTCGGACCTGACCTAGCCTCTCACAACGTACTCTGATGCATACCTGTAAGCTGTAGGCTGTGCAATATTCATGCACACTGAAGAGTGCCAGTCTCTACTCTCTATGTATGTACAGTATAAAGTCTTACGAGGGAGAGTTGCTTGTCGTGCGGTTCGTTATATGAGGCATTAATGGTCCCCTTCTGTACATATCTGTATCTACGGTGTTGCACTCCCGATAACCACATCACGGAGATCGCCCCAATCAACCTTTCGAGAGATAATTAAAGGGCCAAGGGCACTGTGCTTTTAGCCCGCCAATTACCCTCGTAACTTGGCCACGATGAATACATATCCAGGGCAAATTATATAACGAGAAAGTTAATTGAACAACATATCATAAGCTTGTCAATGAAAAATCATTATCACTGCATATACGCACGCTGACTCACTTTGAGTTTCAGAATTTGGTTTTGTCTTTTGCCTCTGAGTGGGATGGAATACCACACCCCAAGAATTGTGCAGCAGAATAGCGTCATTTGGTGAAGGAAGGATCAATTAAATTCAAGGGTTTTCAAAGGAGAAAAGATAGTTATATGTAGAAACTAACAAGTCCTTGCCCAGCCAGCCGGCCGTTTCTCTTTATGCACATCCTTCCTCTTCCTGCTGCTCTTCACCCAAGAAAGACTGCGATTGCCGATTGCTGCACACATACTGACTGCAGTATCTCCTATCTAATGCAAATAGTGCGTCTTGCCTGCGCTTTACTTTCCAGCCAGTCACTCGAGAGACAAGCACCACACACGAGAGAACCGAGCGTGCATCGCTGTCTAGTGGCGTAATGTCACTGACATAACGTCGTTAGTGTCTTACTTAGTGTCGAATCGGGGGTAGGACTTAGAACACCTTTTTTACACGCGTTCTGCCTCGTTAGAGTCGGTAATGCCGTTCGCTAGATATGCTTAGTAACTCAATTGCCCCTACAATCCGACCTGAGTTCCGCCCTCTACGAACTCTCAGGAAGATATTTTTTGATCGCGGTTAACCACTATTGAATTCAATTCAATATACACATATTTCTGAATTCTTTTGAATTCCCGTAAAATTTTCTAAATCCTTCTGAACTACCTTGAATTCTCTTAAATTCCCTTCAAGTTTTGATTAATTCACCTTGAATTCCTTTTTATTTTGTAAGCTCTTTCAAGTTTTTGTATTGTTTTTAACTTTTTGAATAATGAACTCTTCTGAATTATTTTGAACCCACCCTAGTAGAAATGCATTTTCGCAATAAAATACAGTAAATTACAATAACAAACGAAAATGTGGCGATTGTGATGTTTTTTATAACAATTTGTAAAAAAAGTCCTAAAACTAGACTACAAGTTTCTTCTAGAATTTGGACCCTTGAAAAATTGTACAAGTATTTACAAACCTAATTTATTGTACTTTATTGCCATTTTTTGTATTTTACTCTGAAAATACATTTCCGCCAGGACTTTTGAATTAATTTAAATTTCATTGACGTCTTTTGCATTCGCCCTGTTTATTTTTCATTTGCTTTAAGTGTTTTAATTCAACTTTAATTGTCATCAACTGGCCATAATCCTCCTTCGATTTTACAAGTAAAAATGAACTTGAAATATCAAGTTGTATAAGTTTGACTATTTTATTCGTAAACCTATCGTCATCTGTTTCCTTTCTTTCCCGTATCTTACAATTGCTTTTGTGTTAAAAATATTACCAAATCAGATTCACTTTCAGAATCAATGGAAAATGTTACCTAATTCTGCTAAACCCCTTGCACAATTTTCTTATGACTTCTTTTTGATGATTTTCAAATTTATATAATCTTCCACAAAATCCAAGTATTATAGATTATGTTTTACTGTTGCTTACCACCATTGTGAGTTACGAACAGCATTGAGAGAAACTTACCTGAAACAAAATAGAAAAAAATACATTAAAAACGATGTAAAATCGTAATATATTTTCAACAGATTTTCAAGTTATTTATTTTACCAGTAAAAATTATATAGGTATAATGCCAAAGTACATATTTTTTATCTCGATCGCCTTGCATTCGAAAAGTAACAGGCAATTGTTTCCCTTTCATAATTGGCACAAGGTTAGGGTTTACGATCGTTTTATCGTTCGCAAGTTGCATTGGTTTTCTCTTCTCTTCGGCATATATATAAAAGTCGATATTCTCCTTAAGATTATCGACGACTGTTACGAGACGAGGACGCCTGGTCTCTCGATCCGAAGTCAAAAGATTACATGATTCTACGACAGCCTTAATTTCCACTTGTGTTTCAAAACCCGAATTTTATTGTCCTTTGAGGTAAGTTTACGAAAAGAAAGCTTTCGTACGTTCCTTATTAAAACTTGGGTGTCTCTTGGAGCACGGCGATAAGCGGAAGTGGGTCAGTGCCGTGGATGTCTTCTCCGTGGTTCATTCACTTCTACCTTCTGATTAGCTTGCTACTGCATTAAAGACAACGCGAATGTGCCGTCACAGCTTTCCCTTTCCTCCACAGCTTTTTTGGTTATATAATCAAGTCTTAAATGTTTCACGTTAGCAGACCACATGCGAATGTCGAATTTTCTTCATGAAATTAAATCATTTATTTTAATTTTAAATTCTTCATTCGAAATTAATTTGCAAGAGGTCTAAGAAAAGTGACCATTCAAATTTCACAAAAAATTATGATTTTTTAAAATATAAAAACGTGCTTTGATCTCTTCAAATCTTGCCAAATATTTTAAACTAAAGTAATAACATAGAATTCATCCACTGCATTTTCTTATAATTAAAGTGCATCGCACAGGTGAAACTTTTTAATAAATTTACTCTAAATGTTAGAATTTTAACGTGAGTACAACGGCTTGTAGAATTAGATCTAGTTATTTATTCACTTAATTTAACTTTTTGACTTAAATTTTAGTAAAAATGGAAGAAAGTATCATGTTTCATTGTTTAAAATCGAAAATTACTTTCAAGCTTTTTTTAGAAATTGGTGTAAAGTGGAATATTCTAACTTTTATAACAAGTTACTAAAACGGCGGTATGTGAAATGCAATATACAACTGCCTTAATAGCAATTTCATATACATTATTTTTTCAATATAATATAACAATGTATCTTAAAATTACGACCATTTCTAACAGGGTATAAACAATAAAACATGGTTATTTCATTAGAGGCAGAGTTGGCAACAAAACGATGCGATTTACGTGTACGATAGCTTAATAAATTCATTTAAATACCGTTTTGCAAAACCCCGGCGTTTTGTGACCGCACAAAGAAAATTTATCCGCCGCTTCCGCGTTATTCGTTTGACGTTTATCGCGTCGAGTAAAGTGCAGTTCCTTATCTATATGCATTTCCGACGAGGCAATAGTAAATCCCATACGATTTCTGGAATGCCATGGAAAGTAGAAATTTATCAAAGTCGCGCATTTCGCTGTCATCTCGCGAAAGAAAAAAGACAGAGGGGGATGATCGCACTCCCTCGCCTCATGGAGTAACGGTAAAAGTATACGCATTATTCCTTGAGAAAGAAAAACTTTGATGGCAGACCAATCAGCCAAGTACATACCAGGGTTGCGTGCTATCACGCGATCGACAACGCGATCATCGGATTCAGTGAGCTTTTTTTCTACTCCGGTTTGCCGGAGAAGATCCGAACCGAGGGGAAAAATTAGAAGTCCGTACGCTCTGAGGAATTGCCTCGAGCAGTGATCTAGTTGTAAAAAGATTAATAAAACAGTTTCATTTTACTCGGGAGAATCGCTGCGATCATTTTCAGAGGTAGCGATCTTGGAAAATTGCACTTGTTTAAGAAAAGGGAATAAAATAAATAATTTTGTGCTTGCTATGCTGCATTTAATTCATAAATAAGCTTTAAGTTCAATTTAAATCAACCTAATAAAGAAAGTTGATTAATTTTTTTTTAACTAGAATAAAAAACATGAATTTATTGGTAGTTCGAAAATTCACGCCGAATAATCTTTGTCAGTCCCGCGATTTACTCCTGCGAGATCGAGAGTGAGCGAGAGCGATCCGCGAAGTACGTCAGATTGAGCACGAAACCAACGAGAAAGAAGCAGAAGAAGCTCGGCGCAAACCAACTACTCGTGAATCGTGTACGAGCTGGCAGAAGGTGGCCGGAGTGCAGTCACTCACCTACATACACACGTTCGCCTACCGTAGGTGCATCACAAGCGTGCCCGAACGCTCGAGTGTGTGCGCGCGCACACGTGCCCCAACAGGCTCGTGTGCTCTTACACACACGGAACCGGCCTCAGTGGACATACACCAATAGTTTATCAGTACCCAACCAGCGCAGCGAGCTGCCTAGAAAGAAGCTGACTCGCAACGGGTAGACAACTCTTGAATCTTGACCTAGGACACGCATTGCTGACTACGCCACAGTGCGACGTGCTCTGCCTCCCAGCAATGCAACCACGCGCCAAAATATAAGAAAATTCCATTTAAGAATACAATGGAAAGAGAATGGCCGCTCATGTCCCTTACTCTTGGCGTATCCTCAATTTTTCTTGGAATTAAAACGAGATTAGGATGAGAAAATAAAGAAAGAAATTGTCAAAGGGGTTAAGCAAACATCCATCTTTTCTATATTCCCCTTATGCCTTCCGACCCAATTTTTCGCAAAAGAGGCGCTTTCTCGTCAGAAAGGAAGTGCCACGTATCATTGCAGGCCAGCGGATTGGCCAAATGGAGCGGAGTGTCGAACACGCCGGCGCAGGGCCGCGTGTTCGTTCGGCGGTGTGCACGCAGGCGCAACGAAAGTTCGTGTGGGTGTGGGTGGGTTGCGAACCACTTCCTCCGGGGACGTGCGGTCTTCGAATAATCGGATACTCGTGTGCGATGTTCGAGGGATAGGACGGCGGACAACGACTCGCACCGGCAAATAACCTCGTAACCCCACTCCCCCAAACCCACTACCGAAGCCAATCGCCGCGCCACCCATCCGCCGAGAGTGCACTAAACAAAATTCAGTCGAAAGCAGGTATTCACTCTCAGAAAAGATTATTCATCCTAGTTTCATTTAAAAATCCCACAAGTTAAATTATCAAGACTTCAGAATAATTCAAAATCTCGACCACTGGAAGATGGGGGCCCCGGGTCATCTTGCTAGTGTCTTCCCTGGGGAGCAGACGACAGATGGCTGAACATTCTGAACAAACTTCGTCAACTTTAATCGAGTGTAGTTTGGAAACTACCGATTGTAGAGAAATTTTGCACTGAGGAAAGTTGCTCAGTTTTTAATCCTCTATAGTTTATAGGCCGAATCTCCTAATCTTTCACTTGAAGAAAGTTTATCTATAAAGTTTCTATCAGAAATGTTGTGAAAGGAAGAAGATAAGGCTAACGAGGTGTAGAATTTGAAAGGATTTTCTCAACGAGAATTGATCGTATTGTGTTGCAGACCCATCCGAAGTGGAAAATGTCTTTGTGCAGAACACGCTGCAGGTCACTTGAGGATGCAGCATATCGAATATCGCTAAGTTCTCGGACCTCCTCATCCCTGTCCTCTCTAGCGCCTTTGTGAGAAATTCTGTCCCGTAGCCTCTCTTTTCCCTCTTTTTATTATATGACTAGGTACTGCCACTGCCCAGCGCATTTTTCGATACCAAGTTTCGCTCGACAATAAACCTCCTTCGAAAAGAATTAGGAGGATCTGCGAGCCCAAGATTGGTCTTTTTGTAGCATCCAGGCTCCCTGGCCCATACCATTAACTTTTTGTTTGCTAGGCTCCGAGAAAAAAACTGTTCCCCGCAATTAATCCTCCCCGTTTGTTTTGTTTGGTGAAATTACTGTTTTTCTCCGAGCATAAAGCTTATATGTTGGTTAAGAGAAATTCATTTGTATTAAGGATTTATACTTATAGTATTCAAAATTGAAGCTAAAATTGAATTAAAACTTGACCTCGATAGCGATTTTAATTAGTTTAAAGCGTTTGAACTCAGCTTCTGATTACAGAAACGATTTAAATTTCAAAGTAGTAATTAGAGCCTTAAAAGTAAGTGTACTTGGAATGAAAAGCGCATTTAATTTGAAAGCTTTTAGATATCAATTCCGTGAATCTGATTACGCTCGAGGTTTCTAATACAGACAAACGAGTTTATTAACCATGAAAATTGACAAAGCGACTTGGGAGTGAAACAAGCGGACGTTCGGCTCGACCCTAGCCTCTGCGATTTTAACGTGTGCAATAAAGGATGTCACACTCAACCAGAAATCTAATAAAAGTAGCTCTCATCGAGTTTAATATGAATCGTTTCAAGGTCATTCATCATTTCAATGTAAAAACCAAGCGTGCAAAACCTCTGCTTTCTCATAATCGTGTATGTTCTACAACCCGATTTTTCTGAAAATCTGAAGGCAGAGTTAATCTCTTCTTGAAGGGGCTATTTTAAAATTGGAAAAGAAATAACATTCTTATATTTTACAACTACTTTTTGTTTAAAACTATAAATTTCAAAAATTCTGTAGAACTAGAAGGACAGCTTCCTGGCATGAAGATGAGGAACTGAAAGGGTCTTTAAATTCAAGAGCAATTTGCAGCCGGTGTGTTCCGTTCTTCTTCGAAGACGATTACTGCTTATCGATTGCAGCACCACTCGGATTTTCAAGTGGTCTGGTGAAAACTGAGCGATCTCCAACGATGGTTGGAGTCTTTGTTGGTACCCGAACAGCAGCTGCTGATCCGACTGGGCCTCTTTCCGTTCTCATGCACGAAACTCAATCGAGGCTCCGTCCGTCGAGAGACCAACGAGTGAGGGAGAAAGACAGAGAGAGAGCGAGAGAGAGAGAAAAGGATAGAGATCGAAAATAAGAGAGCCCAAACCTAAACCACCGGCTTATGACGAGAACCGCCCATGAGATTGTTGGTTTGGGCTACTGGTTGAGAACCCCTGACAAAACATGCCCTCGTCTAGCAGATGTTTACAGCAGCGAGATGCTTCAAATGAGCGGTTTTTCCTTTTTTTATTTATTCTGTCTGACATGTGCACCGACTGCCCTATCGATTTGCGTTCTTTTACATTTAAACCTACACTCCTATTTTCATTGCATTTACCATGTTTAATTATTTATTGACACTCTCAATAATTAAAAGGACAAACTTCGTATCGGGAAAAAAATGTAATTGACGAAGTTCCTTTAGAAAGGACAGGAAATTCTTAATTTGCGGTGTATTTGTGGTATTTCGCGAAGAAAAAGGATGGCCTGTCAAAAGCCCTGAGAACCCTCAAATTTCAACCAAGAACCGGAAGTTTCAGCCTCGATGCCTTTCGTGCAATAGCCTCATTTTCACCACAAAGGGGTATACCAGTTAACTATTTTTGCCAGCCTATCTTTTTTTTGCGGTCCTCTTTGAAGCTTCGATGTGCTGATAACATTACACCTTCATTCAAAGCTCACCAATTTTTGCTTCTAGAAAAATACCAGAAGAAGCATGTACGGAACCTGTAGAGTGTAAACAACACTTGGAAATATATTGCCCAGGTCAGGTTACTAGGCTCCAGTCTCCGCAACGTATTTTGGGTCCGGAAATGTGAGAAAGTTTCCTTCCAGCGGAAATCTCAAATGTAAAACAAATAATGTAATAATAGAAGCAATCATTTTTCCGACTTTTTGTCATTCCCCTTCTAATAACTGGAATTTATGGGAACTGATTTCAGGTTAATAGTGTAAAAGTAAATTATTTTACCCTCTACACGGAGAAAAAAATATGCCTATAATAGTAAGAGCACTAGTCATGCTTTTGTCGTAGGTTTCATTCTTGCTATCTTGGTACCAAATTCATTCATTTTAAGCAGGAATCCATTTATCCTAAAAAAGTACAAAGATTCATGCTTTTAAAGCCGTTATCCCTTGCGAAAATAGCTCGAACTTCGCCTTGCTACGGTTTTAAGAAAACTCATCCTATTAGAGTATGAGTACTCTTACAAACGAGATATTAGGTCACGCGCAAGCGCCGGTAGGCGTGGCCTAATATCTCTTTTG
>CAKNYM010001409.1:0-10915 GCA_932195095.1 Andricus curvator | reverse complement strand
CAAGAGCCGGAGCTCTCGGGCGATGGGGTCGCCACATCCCTACGCGGTTTTTTTTTTTATTTTATTTTTTTTTTTACTATTTTTTATTTTTTTTATTTTTTTTTTATTTTATTTTATTTTATTTATTTTTATTTTTTTTATTTTTATTTTTTACTATTTTTTTTATTATTATACCATTAAGCTATTTCCCTTTCGTGGTAGGCGTGACTTTCTCGGGAAGGAAAGGAGTAATGTGAGGTAGGGGGTATAGATTTTTTTTAGATTAATCTAGAATTCTCGTGTTATTTATTTAAATGACACGTTCGTTCCGCAACAATGCTCCGACCCAGGTTACTGATCAATCTCTCTAGCGATCACCCCAAATGAAGAGCCTCACAAAATTGTTATGTGTGGTTCTCCACTTGGGCCCATTAGTATCCAAGGTCTCTTTTTCAGGCGTTATTCACTCTATTGTCACTCTGTTTACAAAATATTCTCGCCACACTTTTCTGTCCTGGCATAATACTCTAGCTTCCTTCACGTCCACGCATTTTTCATGCAAGCTCTCGTGTTTCTATGGCTTCTTATGACTCTTCGGATTATTGTCTCATTCACAGATTCTAACCATTCTTTCGACGGTCTACCTCTGGGCATTCTGCCATTTACATTACCTTTATACAATTGGTTGGTTAGTCGTTCATCTTTCATTCTTTCAACATGTCCGAACCATCTTAGCTGATTTCTTTCCCATATGTCAACTAGTGTCTCTCCTGTACCACATTCTTTGAGGATTGTCTCGTTTCGGACTTTGTCCATCAGTGCTTTCCCGCATATTGTGCGTAGAGGTTTCATGCCAATCGCGTTAATTTTACTCTTGTCCTTCTCTTGACAGGTCCATGTCGCGCTACCGCATAGTGCAGTCGGTACAAATATAGAATTATGTATGGTCATTTTACCTTTTTTTTATATGTTTTTATTTCTGAGAATAGATCATTTAGGACAATGTTGCACATTGTTTTCCCACTTTTTCCTTCAAACACCATGATTTTTGTATTATTTACGTTAATTTTGAATTGTAATGATATACATTTATTGAAATGATAGATTTTTCAGGGTTGTTGAGAATAAAATTTAATACAAAATAAGAAGCAAATATGAAAGTAATCATGATAAATAAAGTTTGTACTTTATATTGCAATATCTGGATAAGCAATCCCAGACCGAGTTTTGAAACTATTCTGAAGAACTGCTCATGGTAGTGGATTTCCATAAAACCTTCATATTACATGTTTGCGAAATAAATTTTCTAAATGGCGGAAAAATTTATTTGCTTTTGCTCATATATGCCATAATTTCTTGTGCAAAATAGTGACTATTTCAATGAACTTACTGTTAAATACCACTGATTCTTCTCTTATTACAGAATAGAAACTATAGTACTGCTAATCTAGAGACTGTCGACTTTCAAAATAGAAGCAAATAATTGTTTTTGTATTCATGATTACAGACTGAATTCACTGTGCGATGTCATAAAAAAAGAATTGAATTTTACATCTGATAATAAGTGCCAGCGTTGAATAATTTTAAAGTTCCTTGTTCGGTAGAGCAACAACTAAAAGTTGTTAAATTGCTGCGATTCCAATTTGAAATTATACAGATAGTTTTAAGTACATCTAATTTTTCTTTCTTCAGAGTTTCAAGCTTGAATTTCGATGAAATATTAAACAAATTTATTTTCATTTCAGTGTGTTCACACATCACTTCTGTGTTAACAAATAAAGTGAAAAAAATGGTAATTTTTACAACTTTATTTTTTGGCTTTCCGTAAACAATCGATATAAACTCGGAATCAATCGAAAACAGTGTAGTGGCATCTAATACACAACATTAGTTTATGAAATGTTTAAATTAATTTTTGTAAATAAAATTCAAAGTTTTTGGTTCTACGATTCGAAACTTGGTTTTCAGGTAAATCTAATTTGTATTCCACCGTTAGTGGCGCACAACAAAAAATAATGTAACTAATCGATATTTGTTAATTTGATAAACAAATTATGTACACAAATGTAAATATGTAGCCATTTAAGGCAAATAAAAAGTCGTGTTTTCCTCAAAATGGTTTGAGTTTGACCTCACAGTGATGACAAATTAAGTAACTTTATTTTTCGATAACATTCATTAAGTGTACGTGTTATTGTTCAAAAAAATTGTATGAACGTATACACTGTTTATACAATTTGCTAAAAATATTGACAAATATGTTGGCAGGACAAAGTATTCTGATGAAACATCAATATTAAACTAATTTAATGTCGTTTTAGTGAAAGCATAATGTATTTCTGTGAACAAATGGCCTATCAGAAAAAGGATAAGAGTAAAATTAACGCGATTAACATGAAATTCCTGCGCATGATATGCGGCAAAACACTGATGGACAAAGTGAGTAATGAGATAATCTTCAAAGAATGTGGTGTAGAAGAAACACTAGTTGACATATGTGAAAGAAATTCTTCGAGATGGTTTGGATATGTTGAGAGAATGAAAGATGAACGACTAACGAAACAAGTGTATCAAGGTAAAATAAATGGCAGTGTGCCCAGAGGTAGACCGCCGTAAGAATGGCTAGAATCTGTGAATGAGTCATTAATCCGAAGAGACATAAGAAGCCATAGAAACACGAAAGCTTGCATGAAAAAATGCATGGACGTGAAGGAAGCCAGAGAGGTATGCCAGGACAGAAAAGTGTAGCGACAAATAGTTTGTAAACAGAGTGACAACAGAGTGAATGACGCCTGAAACAAAGACCTTGGATACTAATAGGCCCAAGTGGGCAACCACATATAACAATTTTGGGGTGATCGCTATAGAGATTGATCAGCAACCTAGGTCGGGGCAGTGTTGCGGAACGAACGTGTTATTTAAATAAATAACACGGGAATTCTAGATCAATCTAAAAATCTATACTCCCTCCCCCACGTTGCTCCCTTCTTCACCGAATGAGTCACGCTTAACCCCAAAGGGAAATGGCTTAATGGTATAATAATAAAAACAAGACAATGAAAATACGTATGTTTCAATATCAATGCATGTTGCATATTATGAATTATAATAATATACATTTATTGAAATGATACATTTTTCAGGGTAACTGCGAATAAAGAATAATGCAAAATAAGAAACAAATATTAAAGTAATCACGAGAAATAAAATTTGTACTCTATTTTGCAATGTCTGAATAAGCAGTCCCGGATCGAGGTACATACATTATTATAATATACATTGAATATAATAGAATTGAACATTATGTAGAAGAGTTCGCGTTTTGGACCAATTTTAATTGAGTTCGAAGCACGAGATACGTGATGAGAATGTGTTCGTTAAAGCCGAAGGAGCTTTAACAAAAGAGAATTCACAACCACCATATTACGGTTGTCGGTGGTTTGACCTTTAATTGTAAAAAGTCTGTGCATAAATGTCGGGGAGGTACAAAGACCGAGAGCGCGCAGCACGAGATCCAACATCAAATCTGAAACATCTGAGCGAAACGAGCCACGCGACGAGAATGTGCCCACGCAGTGAGCAGATTTTGTTCATATATTTGCTGAAAAAAATAATTTTGGAACCGCGAAACCAGCAGCTTTGAAATTTGTTTATACATTTGCTTATAAAAATTAATTTACACTTTCAATGAATTGATTTCGTATATCAGATGCCACTACACTGCTTTTCATTGATTCTGAGTATATTTCTATTGTTCACGGAAAGATAAAAAAAAAAATGTATCATTACCATATTTTTTACTTTATTTGTTAACACAGAAGCGCAATAATCAAAAACTTTAAAGATCGATTCTCATAATTATTTCTGGAATTTAGTTAAAAGTTTTCATTTGAAAAAAAGATTTAGGAGTCGGTACAGTTTAAAACTAAAACCTTTAATAGTTGAGCAATTTTAACTTTGAGGAGTTCAATATTGAACAATTTTTAACTGAAACCTTCAAAATATAAGAAATTCATTTTAAGAGAGTATTTACTCACACGACACAATTGCATATTATGGCCATTCCACAAATCTTTAAACAGCCAACAAGAATTTCGAAGTATCTGGAAGTTTCATATTTTGAATACTTCTGGATTCTCCCTAAAATGTCTTGCAATTGTATATTTTACTTACTCTGAAATGTTGAAATCCTGCGACCTCTTTCAATTCTTCCAAACGTAAAGTTTTTAAAGTTGATTTGTAATTATATCAAGATTCGCGGTAGTGAATAGCTGCCAAGTAACAATAAACCCGCGAACGTATTTTCTCGAAATAACGCTATGTCTATCGTACATGGACCAGTATACGTCAGAAATATCAGGATCTGCAAGTGGTCCTTCAATGTTAATGAAACTTGGCGAAATTATAGTGTTATATAAGAGACATTTCGTGCCCAAAGGATTAAATTTTTTTTTAATTACGGGAGTTACGCCATCCTGAATTTCGGCATCACATTTTTTTAACTTATCGATATTTCTAAAACACTAAATCGAATTTTAAAGAAACTTTAAGGCATTGCAGAAGAAAGTATATGATTTAATAATAAAATACAGAAATTTTTTTTTATTTTGACAACAAAAAAGTTCAAACAATTTGTGGATTCAATATTTCGTCCATAACGCACCTTTTAATTTTGTTCTGGTTAGGATATAAGAATTCCTTATAATTTCACCTTTCAATTGAAAAAAAATTGATGATGACTCTTCTAGATCACGAGACATCGTCATTTTACAATGAGAGAGATTTTGCGCCACGTTCTGTCCGCTTAGTGCCGTGGGTTACGGGAAGCCGACACTAGGGTGGTCCAAAAATTCGACCTTCGATTTTTGGTGATCGATCCCCCCCAATTTGGTCGTTTTCCAAACCAGACGACTTTAGAAATAAAAACAATTTATTTTCTCACAGAAACGTTAAATTTGTATAATCAGCTGTACAAAATCCTCTTTGCAACACCCACCTAAAAAGTGAGGAATTTCATGCCTCCAAATGATGTGAAAAGTGCTTCAGTCCAACAGACTGTGCGAGAATAATAATGGCGCATGCGCGCTTTGAAACACGTGTATTTTGCAAATGAAAGCCATGAAATTGCATGCACACTTTACACATAAGTAACTTTGGACTCCGACAAAATAAAAATATTTTGGTCAAAACGTGTAAAAAAGTGTTAAATATTTTTCTCGGATGGTTGCTGCAAACAATAGCACGTGATACACGCGCGCACAGGTGATTGCTACTTGTGTGATTGCAGCATTTGCCTCCAGATCTTCGCACTTGTCTAATCTCTGACACATGCTTCGAGCCTCCGGCTCATGCTGCATGTTTCACACTCGTCAACAATGGCCTGTTTTGCGCACTAGTATCACAAATAGCTATTACATGACATTTGTATTCATGTATTGAAGTGTATAGCCTTTAGATTTACGTGATATAACGTCATGAATTACGTAAAATTCAGGCATAATAATACTTTGAAAATTACCCGACCCAATGATAGCCATTCTCCTCTAATTATAACGATAAGGAATTCGCCGTCTTCCTTTCAATTTAAACATTCGTTTCACGAATATTTGTTTAATATCGATAACCCTAGCCTTGAAATCACCCAATGGTACGTAGTTCCCATGAATTTAGTTTATTTAGCCGCATTGATACCTAACGTTACTTACGTAAAAAATACATTCTTTTTCGTTTTGTTTCCTTTTGTCTAATTTTTCCCTTTATTTTATTATAAATTGTTTATGAACTTGTACTTAAATCTTATTATTCTAAATCAACATATTAACTTGCGTTAATCTGTGGTATTTAGTGTTCTAAATCAACAATATTATTCTTTAACTTAAATCGACCAGTGATTGTATAATTGAATAACATCTGCATTTTTTCTTCCTTAGAAGGCTATTCAGCCCAGGGACTTAATAAATCAATACAACACAATATCTTGTGGTTCTACAAATTTGTATTGTGCATAGTTTATTTCATAAATTTTTCCCAGGGTAAATACACCAATTACTGGGGGTACACCAGTTTTTGAGAATCGCCAGATATTTTTGATGATAAATAATTAATTATCATCAATATTATGAAATAAAATCAATACCTATTATAATAATGAAGGTAATCTAAGCTACAAAATTGAAGAAAATCTATATTTTTATAGGAGAAATTCATTCAATTAACAAAAAGTTACCATTTTCTTGATATATTACGTTGGTTGGATCGAAACATTTAAAGCAGAAATTCAGTTACTTGTTGATTTATTCTTTATATCTAAATATTACTAAAATGATTGGTAAGATTCAAGCGTTTTTTAAAATAAGTTAATCATTTGAAATAAGTGCATTTAGTATTTATCGAAATAACACATTGGCTAATGGGGGACAACTTTTGTTAAAGCTCTATTTCTCGAGGAGTCGGCTCGAGAAATGGTGCCTTCGATATTTCGTTTATGAACCAATTGTCGATTATGAATTGAGAGAGCACGTTTCAGGTTACATCAAAATTAAACTTCACGCTTATATCTAACGATTATTATATTTAAAATATTTATTAATGCAGGGATTATGTGAGCTTGTGGATTAGGACATTACTTATCTCTTCCTTTTTTAAATAAAGAAACCCAGAACAAAGTCTTCTTATAATTTTTTCTCTCATAGAGGAAGCTTTGACAGCAATTTCGAAAAAAATTTTAATTTATTTAATTGAACGTTCCTCACTTAAAAAATGGCTAATGCAATGTTCTAAACAATCGTCCAGATGTTTGTGTATGTGTGTGTGGATTTGTGTGAGGATGTTAGACTTTTTTTGTGAACACGATAACTTGAAGACGGTTGCAGATACATTGATAAAATTTGGAGGGCTTATTTTTACGACTAATATCTCAAACTAACGGAAGGATTTCTAAAACTATTTATTACCTTTCCTTTTAGTACTTTATAATATTTAAAAAATGTTTTTTTTTACAGTAAAACTTCTTTCATTCACATAATTTAAAGTTGATGCAAGAATAGAAAAAATTTGTTAATTCGAGACGAATCGATTGATCGTTTAAATAGACTGATATGAATACATTTTATTGAATAGTAAGGAAGTTACGTTCATTTATAATATTTGAAAAATCGGTTTTTTATAGTTAAACTTTTTGTATTAATATAATTCAAAATTGATGCAACAACGGAAAGGATTCCTTGATTCGAGACAAATCGATAGACCTATACCTTGTATCGAAGAGTGCGCGGAAGCTATGGTCATTTATATAATTTGAAAAACATGTTTTAAACTATAAAACTTTTTTTAAACATAATTCAAAGATCATGCATGAATAGAAAAGGCTTATTGATTCGAGACATTTTGATTGACCTATTTGTATTTTTTTATTTAACTTCCTCCATGAGGAAGCAAGTACATTTGCTAATTAATCATAATGAGCACTGTTAGAAAAATCTGTATTAAATTTAATACAAATGTATATGAAGTCATTTGCATACACGTTAGTTGAAATTTAATATACATTAAAATTTAAATATAATATACAGGACAGTATATCAGCGTGCTTGAAAACTCAAAGTGCTTTTATTTCTTTAAATCTTATCAAATAGTTGCAATTGAAGTAATAATCTAGACTTCGTCGATTTAATTGCTTTTTATGATTAAAGTACAACGCACATGAGGACCTCTTTCCAAAACTTGCCCTGAATGGTAGAAATTTAATGTGAGTATATTTGATTGTAGGTTAGGTCTGCCATTTATTTACGTAATTGAACTTTTCGACTTAAAATCCAATTTTATTTTTAATTAACTGTAAGAAGGTATCATGTTTTATTATTAAGAATCGAAAATTATTGCTAATCTTATTTTTATTTTGTGAAAAATTGAATTATCTGAGCGAGTATCATGAATGTATATGAAATTCAATAAACACGTACCTAAATAGCGATTTCATATGCTTGAGATATTAATTTTAATATACATTGGTATTTTAAATTTCATACTATTTTTAACAGTGAGGAAGCAACGTGCTGATGAAATGAGCAACATAAAATTGTAAATACAAGCACAGTGCAAACACGTGTGATTCAATTCACAGCTAGTTTAAATTTCAACTACGTATTTAATATTTCTTACACAATTATCGAATTACCAGCGTTCTCTCTTTTAAGTGGTATTTTTAGTCAATTCCTTTTTTTGAATATTTTGGTTAAGTTGACAGATCGAGCCGTACCCTCGACAAATGGGTCTATAGAATTCGAGCGATATAGGGAATGCACTACGAGAAATAGCGTTTTTGACACATTGCCTTTTTATATCCATTTTTAACTTAAGTTTTAATTTTACGTATAAACATATATACAGGAGTTTCCCAGTCGGAAAAGTTACACAGGCCGACAAAATTTGTACCCAAAGATCGCGGACTATACATGTCCCCGAAGGATTGTGATATCCTAAAATCTAATTCATTGTCCAAATTTTTCCTATATGTCAAGATTCCGAGATACCTTAACCTAATGGGGAAAAATGGAACCTTTCAGCCATATTTAAATAATATAAAACGAGCATTCCGAACCACTCCTTTTTCTCCGAGATATGGCACATTAGGCAATTCAATTTCACATTGAAAAACTAGCATACTAGCAAAGATCCGCCATCTTGAATTTTTCAAATCTGAGCTCACATTCGAATTCAGCAAACTCATAAACCTTTAGACACCAAACACTTTATCAATCGAATAACACAATTTTATTCGCTTTCTTCGCATATTTTGCTAGTTTTTCTGTGTGAAACTGAAATTGTTAATATGTGTCATATCTCGAAGAAAAAAATTCGGTTCGTAAGGCTCGATCCTGTTATATTGTTTCAAATCTGGCTGAAAATGGCCCTTTTTCACTTTTGGGTTAGGATATTTTGAAATCCTGACGAATAGGAAACATTCCGATAACGAATTCGTTTTTAGGACAACAAAATCCTTCGGAGTCACCTAGTTCTAGTCTTTGGGTACAAAAAAAGTTGATTTTTGTCGGCCTGTGTTGTCGGCCTTTGTCTGAGGGAAACGATACCTCGCGTGATGGTACCATTCACACTACCAAGGTTATTTTTTGTTGCAGGGAAATGGTACCCTGAAATTAGCGCTAGATTCACACATTGTTTTTTTTCTGTGTACATAGTTGGAAATATTATATATAATTTTTTCGACTATGATAAACTATATACAATTTTTCCGACTGGGTTTAGTTTATGAGAAAGTGGATAATAAAAATCGGGGTTGACTGTATCCTCGACAATTGGTTAATTTACTCTATTCAGAAATTGTTTTTTAGAATGAGATTAAAATTACTTTAAGAGGTGTCATTAACTAATTTTTGTCAATTCTTCTTTCTTTCTGACAATGAGTGTATGAAAGCAGTATTCAGGAATACTTTTCCCTCGTGATGAAAATGATCAGGAAGTGAAAAATGAAAGCAGTGGTTACAGTTACTATGTCTATTTCTTTAGTCTATTGCAGGAATTTTTGAAAAGGAATGCGATATTCATACAAAGAAAGTGCATTGAAAGCATTTTTTGTTGAATAAAGCAATACCACGCACAGAAACTGAAAACCAGCCACCGACTAAGGAAATTAGTTTTATGGGTCATACACGTTCTTTGTACGTTCAATGCAACCGGTTTATCCCGATAGATTGCGTCCACTACGAGTGTTACGTTCACTGCCGAGGTTTCTATGCCAACGAAGTTCACGGGCCAAGTCTGCCGGGCTACGTTCTTCTTTCTCTCCTTACCATTAGTCCACAGTTAGTCCAGAGAGGTACAGGTTCCTAACATATCACGTTTTGCAACTCTTCATATATTGTAATGTCACTCAAAATTAGATTGCGCTATACTTATTATTGACCACTGGGGAAATTATTATTAGTTTCTCATTGAGATAGCTAGTGCTAAATTCAGTGTGGCATTTAAAGTTTACTAAGAGTAATGAAGGGTCACATAGCAAAAAGGCATAAGCGCCATTTTTAAGATTTTACAGGAGAGATAGTGATGTGAGAAAAATCGAAAATTATACGAAAATACTGATTAACGATATTTTCAGAAATTTAAAAACATAAACTTCACAAGCTCATCTCAAAACGACCTATGGGCAGGCACACATGCCAATACTTCCATTCGAAATAAAACAAGAAAAAACAAATAAAGAAAGAGGAAAGAAAAAGAACGTAACCTACCCAGTGCTGGAAAAGGGGCTATTTGTGCCGAAATTTCGATACGTATAGCTGGATTTTCCGGTACGCGTAGACCCTCCCTTTAAAAATATTCTTTTTATTAATACTAAGAATGATACAATCAATGAAACACAAGAGAAAGAAAAGAAGGAAGGGATTTGGAGGTTACCTTCTTTTTTCCTTTTTCTTTATTCAGTTTTTTAAGTATTATTTTGCATGAAACCATTTGCATGTGTACTTATTCATTTAGTTGTTATTGATCTTGGAGTATGCATTTTTAAAATTTCTCAGAATTTCATTTATTAATGTTAAATTTTGGATGTTATAGGAATTTGAAATTTGATTTTATATAAAATTAGTTTCTTCATATGAAATTTTCGATACTGTTAAGGTACCGTTTATCTTAAATTTACGAAAAATTAGTTGAATGTTTCTAAATTTATTTTAAAATTAGGAAATTGTAACGGAATTTTCCGTAATACTAGCCCTAGCGCTATATTCGACCGGTTAGTCTCGCGGGAAATTCCGTGATACTAGACAGTGCCTATTACCTGCATAAAACGTTTCGTAAAATTAAGGCTTAGGATGGTGATAAAAATTGAAGAGCCGGATCGAATAACCACCCCAGCGCGGGAGATCGCGTAAAAGTATTGTCCAAATTACGACTTCTGTTACTCACGGATTTGGAC
>CAKNYM010001406.1:0-15392 GCA_932195095.1 Andricus curvator | reverse complement strand
TGCCACACCCGTGTTTATTCTCAAGGCAGTACTCCGAATCCGGCCATCTACGCCGGGTGTGTGGGTTTCGTCGTTAAAACGTTCTGAGAATATACCTCTCAGGTGCCAGGCGAACCTATCGCACAGTAAATGACGTTCTACTTTGTAAGTGGCAAAGTGGTCCCCATCCACTCTGCCATTCGGCAGCCTCCCTAGTAGGCTGGGGTGGACGGAGCGATCCCTCTGAGGTCATCAGTTAGATGCACAGATTCGAAGCACTGCACTCTCCTGATGTGTTATGTGAGTGTACGTGCGTGTGTGTGGGTGTGTTCATTACTCGAAATGTAAAGCGACCATCGAGTAAGAGACCCTGTAGGTGCTTCAAGCGCAGGAGTCCCCCATAGTTGCCTCAAGCGCAAGAGTCCCCCGTAGTTGCCTCAAGCGCAAAGAGATCGCTGACTTATTTTTAAGTCTTCTCAAAATCCTCTTCGACCCCCAAGGCTAGTCCCCTCGATATGAGGCCTACACCTTGGTACATAACCAGCCTCTTCTGAGGGGACCTACAGCTTAAGGTGGGTTCCGAACCACCGGAGCCCCGGGTGAAGTACATAGAAAAATTTCCATTGGTATCGGCTTAGGGATCGAACCCCAGTCCTCCTGCATGGAAGCCTGACGCGCTATCGTCTGAACCACCGAGGCTTCTTTATTTATATATATAAGGTAAATGCACTGGTAATCGTCACTGCATTAGTTATCGTCAGATGGCCCAGTATTTTTCGTATAACAAGACTCGCTCTTGCCGCGTATGATAAAAAATGTGATTTTAGGTCAGTTTAAATATCGTTTCATCAAATTAGTATACTTTTCTCGTTTTAATACTTGGTTACGTGCCTCACGATAACTAACACATTTGCATAATTCGAATTTTTATCGTGAATAAAAATTGAGTCCAATCAAATATCATGACAAGTGATCAAAATTGAGTTTTTCTATATCTGCTTTAATCGCTTAAGCCCTTTTTGGAAATAAGAATTGTGTTTTAAATACAATTATAAGCATTTTTAATTTCCAATTTGGCTTAACGTGACGATCACTAGTGCATTTACCTTATATATATTTCAGATTTTTAAGAAATTATTTAGAGGTTGCAGGCTTCAAAACGTAAAAAGTGAGATTTTCGTAGTTTCTTCTTTTTTTTTAAATATAAATATTAGTTTTACACAAATATCTTATGGATAAAAATTGTAGCCAATACAAAGGACAAAAATATCATTCGGTGTCCGATTAGAAAAAACTTATTTGGCGCTGGTAAAAGTCATAAAAAGTACGATTTCTCACAAAAGCATAATGACAGTGTTTTTTCCTTTTTTGTTCATTCGTAAGATATTTCTCCAAAACTAATATGTATATTTAAAACAAAATCAAAAACAAGTAGTTGAACTACTTTTCAACAATTTATATTTTACGGTTCAGAATTCAACTAATAGGTTGAACATTTTTTTTAAATAACAAATTAGGTATTTCATTTTTTGTTTAAAAGTTAGATTTTTAGTTGAAGATTCAACTATTTGGTTGAAATTTTCTCTTTTTTAGTTAACTATTTATGTACTTTATTTAAAATTCCTTTTTTTTTGTGGTAAAACATTAATCTTCTTGATTGAAAATTTATCTCTTTTGGTCGAAAATTCTACTATTTGGTTTCAAAATGGGAAAAATTCAGCCCGTGAATCACCTAGGGAATTATTGTTCTTCTTTTTTACATTTTTATTAACATATTGTTGTAAAAAATAATTTATTTTTTATACTTACACTTCTGTGAAGAATCTTAAAAATTTAGGTAAAACCGTGGATGAAGGAGGATGAAAATTTGTTTGCCAATCTTCTAAGTGAAAAAGATTAGTTGAAACAAATATTTTGAAAAAATCTCAATTAAAAATTTTGCAGAATTTTCTCCTGAAATCTTGGTGATTCATTTTTAAATGGGCAATAGATATAACAGAGAAATTAATATTGAGATGAGAGAATTTGATCAACAAATGAATTTTCGTTAGGAAATATGTATTAAAATTTCCAATTGTTTGAACAAAAATTGTTTTACAAATGTTAGTAAAGATATGAGTTACGGAAAAAACTGATTTTTTAATTTAATAAAAACTGAAAACCCGACGTCTTGATTATTAGTTACTGGACAGAGGGAAAAATATTGAATAAAAAACTTCTGAGAAAATGTAGGAGGAAGTTTTCGAGAAATATAGAATTTTTTATAAATTAAACTCATTACTTTTAATTTATTAATTATAACACAGGTAAATTATGATATTATGTTGAGAAAAATATGACAACCCCAATAAAAGTAATGCTAGATTCAAAAATAAAGAGATTTATGTAAAGTTCTTCAAAAAATTGCGAAAATAAAAATCACTACATTTTAAACTGTTCAAGTCAAAAATAACCTAACAAAAAAGAGCACAAAAGCAAACCTTCTTCAAAACTTCTTCCAATGTTTTTATCATCACTGAATTATTAATTATTGTCTCTTTTCTGAAAACCCTTATGAACAATTATTACCAATATTGATATGAATTTCTGTTCTCCAGAAATCAGTCCTCGGAGGAGGATTTCAGAGAAAGAAAACAAAAAATTAAAAAAACGAGTGGTCCTTATTCTGAAGAATTATACGAATTAACTTCACACCATACTTTGGTATTGCATCTGGCTGGTGAAGAAACATTTTATATTTCCTTTAATAAAAATCTATGTAATAATAATTAAATATGGTAAAGATTTAGATGAATCAAATGTATACATTCCAATCGATCATCATGATAAATTGATAATTATCAATATCATTAAAATAAATAACTTATTAAAGTATTACCCTAGAAATCTTTAACTTTAGAACAAAATAAATTGTCGATAGCCTATGTAACTATGGGAAATTAAGTTTTCAATGAAATTTTTAAATCATTTTCCCTCGCATACATTTAACATATACACAGCTATAAAATTAAATTCAATATTTAAAAAAAAACTTTGAAGCAACTTTTAAAATCAGCTTGTATCCGAATTCTACATCTCGTCATTTTTGAATAACAAAAATGGACTTTCTTAAAAAAGGGCTTAGGTGATGATTCTAAAGGTCTGAAAACTTTCATGGGATGAAAATCCTGTATTCAAGCACATTTCAATTAAAGTTGGTTCAGCCTCATCGTGTTTTATTCACGCTTAGAATTAAACTTCATTTTTACGGCTTTCACATTAATAAAAATCTATTTTTTAATGCCCCATCATTAAAAATATATAATTCGAGGCCCTAAATTTGAAAGTAACTAATAGAAAATAATTTTAATTCTCATATCAAATAAGTAGGATGTCAACAAAAGTGCAGTAACATTTTTAAAAAAGTGGAAGGAATCTATAGTCAACTTAAAGCGCCAGTTGGTCGGATCTTTCTTGATGAATGCATAAGAATGTTTGCAATTTTCTTATAAAAATTTGAGGTCAGAGGTCAGTCAGAGGTCCAGTTTGATATGTTTTATAGTTTTACACATATATGAAATTGGGACAATTGAACCAAAACCCCAAATCAATAAGAAACGTGCAGTCTATATTCCTCAAGTCTTAATATTCAATCAATTTGTAGTGCTCCTTTTTCAATCTGTCGAATTTTGATTGGCCAAAATGTAAAATTATTTAATTTTGCAAGTTTTTATTTTACATGATATGTTTCGGTTTTGAAACACCGAATTAAAAAGTAATTATTTTAACAGATTCTACTTTGAAACTGTACAATTTTCTATGTAAAGCGATGTAAAACGGAGTAATAAAAATCATTTCCTTTAAAAAAAATGTATTTATTTGTATCCACGAGAGAACGATTTGACGAACGCGCCAATCGAAAATTCCAAAATGCATATTTTTGGGCCACCCAATCAGGATCAAATTATTATTTTCAAGTTTGAGTGGGTGTGGTAAAACAAAGTGGGTATATTTCAAGTTAGAAAAAAATATATAATACACGTCTGCTTATGGCACTCTCCAACTTTGGATGCGTTCTTCTCGAGAAGCGGTTTTGCAAAGTTCCAACTTGAAAAATTCTCCGACGACTTGTATTTCACAGCGTGTCGTATTGGGTTCAAAATGCTGAGAATATGTCCGGCTATATGACAAAGATATTTCTTTTTCTTTTCCTCTCGCCTCAATTGTTAAAGCATATATATTTCAAATGAATTATTACAATTAATACTGTGAATACCGATTTTCTAATGCCGACGATGGCTCTCGATCGTCGGTACAAGCAAATAAGAGAGCCTGACCATGATCGGACGGTACCACTGCTGGCAGCGTGTACCAGTGATCCTAGAAGGTAGCAGTCAGACACCGCTGTGCGGCTGACTGAAATCGGCGCGACTACTGAGCGTACGCGACAGCGCGCAGTGGGATGAAATAAAAAACGAGGTTCAAAATGACTTGTAGAAGGCCATTCTTGACCGATTTTTGATTTATTGTTTTGAAAGAATTAAGCATTCAGTTTTAAAGAGATTTACGTGGCCCGATTGTTTAATTTTTGGATGCTTAAAAATTTATGTTAATACAAATAGCGAAAAAAGGCGTTTTTTCGTTTATTCCTTTTTATTTTTGTGGAAAATCTTTTCCCACGTTCAGCATTACTGCACTGGATGCGCAGGGGTGTTTGAAAGCGAACATGAATATTGTCTGGTGAAGTTAATTGTTATAAATAAATTAAATTAACAAAGAGTCTACATTATGGATTTTTCATTTTCAAAGCTTATTTCTGTGTTTAAATTACTTGCTTTTATTGACAAAATGATACTCGATCATGAAAATTTTTCATCCGATATTTCTTAAAAATCTAATAAACAAATTACATAAATAAATGCCCAGTGTGGACATTCAAAGAGAGAGAGAGAGAGAATATTTTCTCCTAATTTTCTTAAAATTATGTTTACAGTGATGTGTATAGGTGAAAATTTGTAATTCGATATTATTCAATGATGAAAATTTGTAATGCAATGTTTTTCATTAATTTTATAAGCAAATTATATAAACGAATGCACAGTATGCACATTTTTAGGCAGAAATAAATCGTTTTTCTCTCAATTTTCCCTAAATAATGTTACCAGTGATTTTTAGTGATGAAAATTTGTCATCCCATATTTTAAAATCATTTTGTAACAAAGTATATAAACAAATGCTTAGTGCTGACGTTGAAAGTTTTGTTTTTCCAAATGATAAATTACACATTGTGAGATCTCGAAATTATTTTTATTTGCGCTGAATCTTGTTAACTTAGTCAACATGTTTACGGAAATGCTGTATGAGGCAATTGTAACGATGACTATTATCTTTCTCTATGTATTCAGTTTCTTGCCAAACATGTTTAATTCACGAGCTTTTTTACGAAAAAATCTTGATTGATAACAGATATTCTGAAGGTTTACTTTTCAAAATGAGATAAAAAGTTGCTTTCTTAATAAGTGAGTAATCACCTATAAAAAGCATGCTTACTACGAAGAGATTTTTTTTCAAGAGTTAATGTTTATGAATTCTGTATTCATAAAGAGCTCTTTTTATAACATGAAGTCAAGATTAATTAATAATACATTATTAAAGAAAATTTAAATGAATGAAAGATATGTCGTTTATTACCTTAAACTATTAAAATTTAATTTAATAACTTTAATACTGTGTAAATGGTATTTTGCTATAACGTCACAAATTATCGGCTGTTCCATATTTTTCATTTCGGCGCTCTTATTTTTAATCTAAAGCAGATATCTCGCTCAAATTTCGGAATTTGCCAGAAAATCTATATTACAGCACTGCTGTTCGGTCCATGTCAGTTTATATTTTGTTGAAATTGGTCTCAACTTAATTACTTTTCAAGTTAAAAATAAATGAAATTTAGTTATATAAACAAAGGTAAACAAAAATATAAGAAAAAAATGAAACATTCAATTTTATTTCTATGAAAAATGTATGGAAAAATTTAGAACTTTTTTACTAACAGTTTGAATTTTCTAGGAACAGTTCCTGAAAATTGTATACGTGAATATAAAAAGAAAACTTTTATTTTTGTCACCTAATTTTAATAATTTATTAATTCGCAACTCTGGAGATTCGTAAGCCCTCGAAGACTGCTGACTTACCAGCTTTCTAAACAAAAAACGAGAGTGTGTAAACACGCGCAGTCGCCGAGGTTTGACATAAGGTTTTATAAAACTTCCTGTCACTCATTAAATGAATTCCAGTCACACTTACACGCGCAGCACACATCAATTTATAAAAAAAATATAAATAAACAAATATGACGAAAAAATGGCTATTTATTCTATTTGACGTTCCCGGTGCTCTTCAATAATAAGAAAATTGTTCTTATTCAATGTTACAATTTTCTTACTCAAAACCTACCTAAGAGATTTGTAGAGAACCTTTTAAGGAATGAAATGAGCTGGGCAGCATTAGGATTAAATAATAATTGCAAATTCTACCTGAAGAGAAAGCGAAAACGTCAAACTGTGAAAAACTATTGTTAAATAAACAATTTCAGCCTATTCATATTATTCATAAAGTTCGCAATCAGTTCTCTTAAGTAATATTAATTATTTTCGGCATTATAATTGGTGAATAATTCTTAGATATAATTTGTAATGTCTTTGGCATTAGCGATTGATAAATGATTAATTATTGAAGCATTTTCTTTAGAATTTGTTGAAATATTATCAAATTTTAAATTATTTTTGACTCTTTTGAAAAATAAATAAAATAATTCTGCATGTACTTTCAAACCTTTTAAATATCTTTAAATTATTTTATTCCTATTTCTTCTAAATTAAAAAAAATTGTACGTAAATAAAACAGTTGCCTTCAAATCCTGCGGATTATTTTTTGACAATTGTGGAAATGCTTTAAAATGATTTGAAATTTTTTAAAATATTCTCGGAAAATTAATTTGTCCAAATGAAAAATTATTTTAAATTTTCCCAGGTTTTTTAACTATTTTTTCTTCTTATCTCTTTAAAAGTGTGAAAAATTTTTCAAATTACAGTGTGGTAGATAAATTTTGAGAACTGTGACGTTGCAAAATATTTGCAAGTCACAATTCCTCAAATTTCAAGATTCAGACTATTTCGGTTTTTCTATTTTAAATAATTTCATTATTTTTCTCTCGCCAATCCAGAATCTGCGCGGCTTTCCAAGACTTGGGTTGATTATTTAAGATAGTTTAAGCTTAAGAATAGATTCTGCCTGTTTTTCTTTTTTATTCTATGTACTTTTCGAAATTGAGACCATCCTGAAGAATCCTGAACCCTCCAGACCTAATGAGAGACTTCAAGAAGCAAATGGGACGCCTTTTGTCAATTGGAGTAACTCAACCTTTTGGAAATTTTCCCGCCAATCCTACTGCTATTTGCCAACCTGCTCCTGTCCTTCTGGTCGTACCCCAATATTTATTGAACATCTTGAAATGCTACTAGAATTCAAGTTTTCGTCCGACACTTGATTTCCTAAATAACTTATTTGCCTCGGATATTACTGGCAACATTTCTGGTGCTATGATTTGTAATTTGGATTGAGTCTTAGTAGCAATTTTAGAAGCCAGCTTGTTTGGTCATATACTTCGGGGAGGATGTCTTGGACAGTAATTCAACATGATTTAGACCGAATTGGTTGACTAATTATCACCAAATTCAGAAGAGACTATTTTGGTGGACACAGTATTGTCCTTAACAGTCACATCCCTGAGAGCCTATTTCTTCTGTTTAAACATTCCATAGTAACGCCAATCATGAAACCCCATTTCAACCAATCAGGATTCAGCTGGTTGTTAAAGAAGAAAACAATGCCGGGGAAAAACTCTCATCTTTCGTCGAGCAGCTTCTGGAGCAGCACGCGTTTTCGAGTATTTCGTATACATTGTTATTTTTAAAGTCGGATACTATTATAAAGTTGTGTTTAATACTTAGAGTTGGTCTTCTGAAGTTACAAAGATACTTTGTGATACCGTGATACCGTGTGGCCCTTTTGTTTTGTTGTTGAAGGTGATCAGCTGCTGCTGGTCTTTTTCCAATTTTTCCAATTTCTCTTTCGCAATCGTTTGATGTCATTTTGATACTGTTGACACTAACCTGCCATTTCACACCTAGCAAGAAATAGTTCGATTTTTGAGATGAAATTAAATGAAAAAAGACAAATGAATATAAGAGAAACTCGTTTCAAAAATTGCTCGTTATGCGAACAAAATCCAACGAGACCGACGGCGACGATCATCTTGTATCGTTATGCACCACTAGTTCGCGCTTATGTTTTTTCGGAATTCCCGATTTTGGTGCTTATGTTCTTTTGGTTTGCCAAATGTTGGTGTTTACACCCTTTTTTCCGTGTCAAATGTAGTGGCTTATGTCCTTTTTGATTTCTAAAATTTGGCGCTTATTGGCCCAAATTATTGGCTTATTTGGCCCTTTTGCTGTGAAAAATGTTGGAACTTATACTCTTTTAGAATATCAAACTTTGGCCCGGGGCTACGAAACCCTAAAAAGGTAAATATTGAAGACTTTGATATTATAATCGCGCTTTTTTGGGGCCTCGGGGTATCGGTATGCTTGTGCCCATCAAAAAACTCTATGACCCTACTCAACTCTCCCTGTGATTTCAAATGATTTTGAGGAATTTCAGAAAATTCGAACGATTATCTATAATTTGAAAGGATTTCAGCAACTTACAAGAACTACTGACCCAGAAAGCCAGCTTAGCTTTCTCTACCACTGTGTCAACATGGGATGCAATAACCATCCCGACGCTCGAAAATGCGTAAAAGTATTGTCCGATCGTCTCAAGGAAAGAAAATTTTCAAAATCAAAAATCAATTTTTTGAAAACGTAGAATTCTGGATAATAAGAAAGTGAAACTTTTTCCTCTTAGAATTTTTGTTTGCCAAACTTTCATTTTTAATAATAAAAGCGAAAAATTGAAAGAAAGTTTCTCCCTGGTTTAATTAAGATTTAAAACTTAAATCGTTCTAGTAGTATACCATTAAGCCATTTCCCTTTTAGGGTAGGCGTGACACTACCCGATTTGGGTAGTGTTTCTAGGTGGATAGTTTCTGGTAGTAAATAACTACAAGTTGGGCTCACCACACCCACGAAATGCCAACAGCACGCAGTATTCTCAAATGGTCACCCATCCAAGTACTAACCGCGCCCAACGCTGCTTAACTTCAGTGATCTGACGAGAACTGGTTTTTTCAGCGTGGTTAAATGAGTTAATATTTGTAAGTCGTATTCAAAATACTCTAGCGATGCCTAGGAAATCATGAAAAAGTTAACAATCGCTTATTGTTTAATAATATTTAATTATAAAATGAGGTCAATCAATAATTGTGTTTTCTTGGATTCGCCGGTAAAAAGTATCTAGGTAACTTCGACTTTCAAACAACTTCCAGTGAGTGATTTGTTCAGCAATGTTGAATGAAGTTTTTTGGAAAACCTCATATCGAATCGTTGAAAATTCACTGAGATATTCAGATTTAGAAAAAGTACTCGACGTCTGTCCGCGCTCTTAGCTAATGCTTCGCGACGACTGCTCTGTCAGGCAGCATTCTCGAAATTCAGTCTGCGCGGGCAGACGTCGAGTACTTTTTCCAAATCTGAATATCTCAGTGAACTTTTAACGAATAGATCAATATCTTGTCTTAGAATGTGGAGGCTTCTTCAGAAGCACTTAATCCAACACTGATTACTAATTCATTAAACTAGTGCATTGAACTATTCCCATTCCTAATATCCCTATTTGGCTTTATTTTTTTATTCCATAACTTTTATTACCTTTACTATAAATAAATAAAATTTTTCATACTCATGACCTTGGCAGAATTTTTTCGCTCGTACTGTTTTTGGTGGGATATAATAAAATGAAATCAGATAAATAAAGAAGTTCAATAATAAGATGTATTTCACTATTTAATAATATTTCCGTTAAGTGGAAATGTATATTCCACCTAAGGGGGCTTCGAATCTCAAGACGAATTTAATAAAAAAATGTTCATCCATCTATAAACTAATTTTTTATTCTAAAAATGCTTGTTTAGATATACCTAGTTCCTACTTCCACTTCTGAAAGATTTATAACTTTCTAGGTCTCACAAGGAATTTTTGATAAAATGTCGAATTTCTGGTTGGGGCGTAAATAAGTAGAACTTAAACCATAATGATTTTTTGTCTTCCTATTGACGGTTTCTTTAGCTTCCACATCGTCACTTTTTTGACAGGTGAGAAAATTCTAACATGCTTCTATCAACAGAAAATGTTTTTGAAAATGTCGACTCATTGAGAACATAAAAAGATATAACAAAAGAACTGTATCACCGATTTTAAAAGTGGAAACATGTTTGAAATTATTTTAAGAAATCAGTAATAAATAAATACTAAAAAGAACCATTTACTATTTTAAATTCAATAGAAACACAAAAGCTGCATGTTGATCGGACGGAAAGACAACATTAGGCAGACCACGCACATCATTAAAATTATAGATTGCTTCGAATATATTCAGGGCGGATTCAGAATTAATCTCAGGAATTTACAATTATCAAAATACAGTTATCAATGGTTTCACCTTCAATTTTAAGAGGTCTATGCATAAACGTGATGTATAATTAAACGTTATGTTTACTTAAAAGTTACATACATTCCCGAAAGAAACGCGTGACATTGAGAAGAGGAATAATAAATTTGAAAGGTAGATAACATTTTCTGTTGTATGTTTACAAAGTTCCAAAGGCCATCCAAAATTAAGATTGATAGTAAATTAATCTGACATAAAATATGTACGATGACGAAGAAGTTCGAGTGGGATTGCGAACAGTATATTTACTGAAACATCTTATATCGTTATCAATATTCATACAGTTACACTGCTCAAGTTAAATCAAATTCTTCTGTTTATTAGAAGAAAATGAGAATTATTACTGGGATTCTGGTTTTCTATTTGGCGTTCGGCCTCAATTCTATTGGTAAATATATTACATTTTTAAGTGCATTTTGATTGTAGTATATGTTTTATTAATTTATAACAAATAATTTTTTAATTAAAAACTGTCAACCCCCTTTGGAAAATCATAAAAACTATTTTGACGTGACTTTTACATTCTTAGAGCATAAGCCCAAAAGTAATATAGACATGAACTCGATGCGAAAATGATTATACTTTTTATCATGAATTTCATTCGAATGAAAAACTAATAATTTGCCGTTAAAGACACAATGCCCTTCTGGATCATCAAAATATAAATAAAAGTAATTTCACTAATTACAAGTGACATCACTCACTTATTCAATCCTAGAGTAAACTGAGCCTCTAAAGATTAGAAGAAAATTACTAGTTCAGTTAGTGGAAATATTTAATAATTCGATAGTGGATTGTTACCAAACTTTTAGTGGAAATATATATGAATTTATTTAGATCTGTCTTATATTGATGAAATTTATTAAGGTTACAGGAAATTCGTAGAGGTGACGTAGTATTATCTAGAATCATGTGACCTAGTCTATTGACTAGTTTCACCATGTAGCCTTCTTATTGTTTGAATAGAGCTAAAATTTTACGCAAACACAGATCACAGAAACGCACAAATACAGATCTTTTTAACGTCTTCTCAGACTACATTGAGTTATGAATTTTAAAATTAATACTACATTTTTGCTGTGAAAAAAGATCTCCTGAAAAAAATTAAAAATTTTCAAACATGTTAGAAATTTTTAAGGAATTCCAAATATTTTAACAGGTTTAAGGGACTCCAGAAATATTTTTAAAGAATTTCAAAAAATTTCGCAAGATTTAAGGGATTTTATAGGACTTCCAAGTAATTCAAAGATTGGAGAGGATTTTAAGCTGTAAGGAATAAATTTAATTTCTTTTATATTCAAGGGATTCTAATTGATTTTTATAGATTCCTCAATATTCCAAAGATTTCAACGGAATTCAAAAGGGGTTAAAAGATTGCAAGGGAATTATGTGCTTTCTAACAGATTTCAAGAAACTCCAAAGGATTTTCATGGACTTCAATGAAATTTCAAGAAATTTTGAATATATCAAGGGAATTCACAGATTTTTTCTATGTGAAATTTATTTAGGCAAAATCTCTGTGTTCGCGTACTTTCATTGGAAATGATAAGCGGTCTAAAATTTTTGGAAACATACTTCTCTCCTTTGAAGTTTTTAAAACAATTAAGCCAATCATGCTGCCGTTCTCTAAAGTTCGGTTGTTAGTCAACTCTATAAAACGTTCCTTTGTAGTTTGGCTACTTACTTCAGTGATTCCTTCAATATTTTTCTATTATTTATTCCAATTCTGATTATTCTGTAATCTTTTTTTTCTAATGATTGTCTTTAATGAATTTCCTATAATCGCGAAAGAATTATAGGAAATCCGTTATGAAAAAGTTATTATAGGCCTATACTGATCTTACCATAATATTTTTTCGTGATAGAATAATGAAATATGCGAGATTATAATTCTGCACGCGAAAACTTACTTAAGAAACCACTCTTTATTACCAGGCCGCAGAAACCGTGACATGCCAAATTGAATAGAAATTTATCTTTCCTAAATCGTTTTCAAATTTAAAACATGTCTGATTTAATTTTTTGACTTTTAAGAAATTTGTAGTAATATATGTAGCCATTGACATTGCAAAATTAAATAGTTTGAACGTAATCAAAGTTGATCCAAATAGAATTTGTTCATTATTGTGATACATAAGCAAAGTAAAAATGCTGAAAAGAAATAGTTATGTGTGGTCATATTATTAGAAAAATGATGAAAGTAGTGTACTTGTTAAGTGCTCAATTGGTTTAATTTGTAAATTTTTTGAATAGGTTTATCGAATATTCCCAATTCTAGAAACAGCCTTATTTTATTGTTTAAGTTAATTAAATTTCTAAGTTGAGAATATCTATTATTTTCTGTCAGCAGACCTTTATTTAATAATACATAAAACTATTTAAGATTGTTCTAATCTTTTCATTTGATTTTCACGAGGTTATAGAAAATCTAGAAAAGAAACTGTATACTTCAATTTAATTGACATATTCCGCATTATAATATTTCATATTGTCAGACGCAAATTACTTTTCATATTTTTATTCAGTTATCGGAATGTTTCGTTTTTTTATATTCAGGTTGATAAAGTTGTTCATTCTGTTCATTTTTCAAAATTTTCGGAGCACCCGGGTACCCAAGTATTACACGTCATCATCCGGGTGCTCGGACTCTCGAATATCCCAATACCCGCTTGAAGTTCCTGTCACTGCTTGAAATATCGGAAATTCATCCGGCTATATGCCCCTATATGCAACTTCATACCGACAAAGTGGGCCCTTCTATTGCGGAATGTCACATATTGTACAATAATTTCCCTATTAATGAACTTCTAAATAATATTAGAATATTAAAATTCACCTATTTCTTCTTTTTCTTTCAGCCTTAAGTTGGAAGATAAAATCAAAACGAAAACCACAACCACAACCCCTTCGAGCACAACCAGATTTCGTACGCATTAGAGCACACATGTATCTTCCTTCTGAACCAATACGTTATTCACCAAACATCTCACCAGTTCTGCAGTTGTTATATGGGATAGACAATGGAAATGAACGCATACATTTCAACAGCGAACATTATTTAGTAAAAAGAGGCCATCACTTAATCACAGGATGGATTAATAATGGTCGGATTGCTCCATTATATGACGAATATGACGATGTGGTAGCATATGACACACAGCTTGAACGAAAAATAGCATTGGATGATGCATCTCTAGAGCTAGTTGGTATGGGTCATCCTTTGTCTCCTTTTCCGATCGCTGCATCATCTACTAGAAGAACCAGCCATAGAAGAAGCGACAGCTCCAGCTCCAGCTTCAGCTCTAGCTCTGAGGACCAGGTCGACTCCGACCCCGACAACTCCAAGTTCTTCCACAGCCCCAAACGATCGCGGCATTAACATCCGAGCGGGAGTCCAAGAGTCTCACCTATCGTTATCGCGAGACTCTTGGACTGCGATTTGCGTTAGGTCAGATCAACCGCCACATACAAAATCTTTCTCCCCTTGCGCTTTACCTTCATATCTGACTGATTGTGAAAATTGAATATTTGCATCTTTGTATTTTATTATTAGCTTTATTATTCCTTAATAAACATTCTACACAAATTGATAAACTCTAAGAATAATTATTAAAAGTTATTTTTGTTTTATGTGTGAAAATATATTACGAATAAATTAATGTATATTTAATTAAACTTCATGTGTTTTTTTGCCTTTCCCTTTTTAAAGCGATTTATTATTTTCAATTTCTCTTCCAAAAGAAGTTTTTTCTTCTTCGGTGTAGAATTGCTAGCCATTTACAAATTGGAACTAATTTATTGAAAAGGTGAGTTTGAATCTCAACTTTTTTTGAAAAATTATATTTTCGCGCGAGTATTGATTGGGATTTTAATTTCCATCTTAAAATACTGCAACCGATTCAATGGAACAAGATGATGGAAATGTATTAACAGCTAAAATGCAAACTTACCGCCTAGAACAGACATCACTGTTGCATCCGTTAACTATGATTTATTTGATAATTTACAAGCTTCAAATAGTCAACTTACATTTGTCTTATGATAAAAAAGGAAAAGATTGAAGACTTGGATTTGAAACTCGCGCTTTTTTTAGGCCTCCGGGTTCCGGTACGCTTGCACCCATAAAAAAACTCTACGGCCGTACGCAACTCCCCCTGTGATTTGAAATAATTTCAAGGGATTTTAGAAAAATTGGAAGGATTTCAACAGATTATAAGAAATTTTAACTACAGGTCCAGAAAGCCAGCTTTCACTACCACTGCATATGGGACATAGGGGTCAAAAGGACCTCGGCCTGCATGCGTATGGATATAAATGAAAGGATCCATATAAACGGGCTCTCCTGGGTGAGAGGAAAAGGATCCCTATAAACGGGCTCTCCTGGCATGTGTGATTACGGTATGATAGAAGGGTGAAAGAGCCTAGCTTACACGGGCCTTCTGGATCCCTGGGTCGAGGCCCCTCCCGGACCGACTTACAGTTTTGTAATCGGGACAGGAATGACCTGCGGCCCACATAGCGACTGAGAAACAGCTCTCCGTTTTTGTTATGGTAGTTTGCAAGCGGATATTTGCACATTGAGTGGCTCACTCAATGTGACCACCCCCCTAAGCCGTCGGTGTAGATCGATCGTGCTAATGGCACTTTGGCACCTAAGGGTTACGAAGGTGTCTTAACGGCCTCTTGGGGACACCGGACTGCCTCCCCGAGTAATTACAGTCTTACCCCTGCATGCGGGGCTCTGCAGGGGCGGACCTTTATTTCCCTAG
>CAKNYM010001276.1:0-12782 GCA_932195095.1 Andricus curvator | reverse complement strand
AGCCTAGTATATAGTTTTTTTAACTCTATCAATCATAGATGTCAGCAGATGCAGCTTACGATCCTTTGCGTCCTGGGTATTTGGAACAATCACTACCCTCATTACCATCCGCAGCTAAGACATTAACTTCTGAGAAAAAGGTGGAGTCTAAAAACGATTGAATATTTAAAAAATATTCGAAATTTGTGAAAGAAAAATTAATAATAATTTTTTTAAATGTCATGCATGTAAGATTTGATACCTAATATAAGAGTATTAAATAAAAAATGTTTATTCTTTTACTTTAAGGGTTGTATTATTCATTATGTTTACGTTATATTTATTTTTCAAAACGTGCACAATACTTTCAGGTATAAAAAACTATAAATTGATCCTCCGATTCAACAACAACAATTCTTGAACCAAATCTTTTATAAACTTTTTGAATCTGCGAAACGGCATACATTCTTTCTTTAGTAAGTACCCACAGATAAATTATTGATTGGAGACTATTCTCTTCAAGATGTACCTTCTACAAAATTAGTTTCTGAAATGTGTTCTTAGTTATATGGTGAAATGAAATCACCAGAAACTCTCTTTTTTCTTATATTAACCTTATTCTATTTATTGCTAATACACACGCAGTAGATAGGTTTAAAATATAACATTTAAGTATGTAGAAAAGATGACATTTATTTTTAGACAAATATTATCACTTTTCTTCAACATTGATATTTTAGTGCTCATATTCAAATTCAAAATGATTGTAAGGTCCTCCAAGGTAGTGAAAGTAAAGTTTCTTTTTCTTAACTGCTTCCTCCATCTTTTCAAATTTATCCTCCTCTTGTGTGTTCTCGGATGCTTCCTCAAAGACTTTCATGATTCTACCAGGCAAGAATACAGAAAACTGATTGTCCAATTCAACCACAATCCTATTACCATACTTTGTTCGTACTTTTCGAATCTTGAACACACCATACTTCTTCTTCACAGTCAGTTCCGATAGTTTTTTTGTAGGTAGGACCCCATCCATTCGACCAACTGCGTTAATCTTTTTAAGATCCATCTTCTCTAAAGGCTTATTTAACTTTTTTCACAAGACGTTTGCACTGCACTTTGTTGAATGAAACCACTGTAACCTGTCGCTGCTCTTATAGTCCATTATCCCACTCTTTAAACATTACCCCACTCGTTGCACATGCGCACAAATCTTCTAGATGCTTGAAGAAAATTAAACTGTTGAGTTATAGTATTGGCACTCAGTATAAGTAATGACTGTAAAATTTAATTGTTAATAAAATTATTATTTATTATGTAGCAACGTTTATCAATAATAATCATAAAAGTAATAGTTAGAAATTTGAAAAAATTGTGTATTTGACATGACTAATGGTTAACTAGTGGATAGGTTTAAAAGTAATGAACACTTTTATTACCGTTAGTTATTTTTTTTTTTATTCATTCAAGAAAAAAGACCTAACCTATTTTTACAAAGTAAAATCTTAACCTAATTTGTTAAAAGAAACATTATGAAAACAGGAATTCGCACTTATTATAAAAGTCTTTGAGCGTTGTATTTTTCAAACAAGTGTCTGTAGTATCTACACCTTTAGTCACATCATCAGCATCATCGTCGTCAGCACTGCTTCCAGCATAAATCCTGATGGTTGGCTGATCCTGAGGAGTCAAGAACCAGGTCTTGAGCGTCAGGACATTTCGGACAGCGCAGTTGTGATTCCAGAACTGGGTATGATGATTACACGTGACGGAAACTGCATTGTGTAATTTCTTTAGCGAAGGACAGCCCAAATCTTCCAAATTGCGTACATTCAGCCCAAACTCGTCAAACCATTTCTTCTTTTCAAGTCCTTTGACGTAAATAGCACAAGCACCAAGTAGTATATCTTGAAGTATAGGTCTTACTTCCTCGTAGGGTATGTCACCAGAAGTCCACCCGATACCGTGATAATTGCGCGTCAGCCACAAATTTTCGCTCTTGTATCGAGCAGGCAGAGAGTTCCAATAGCAGGGAGGTTCAAAGAGGTAGACTAGAGGTTGAGCCTCTTCCTGAAGGGGAACTATAGCCAATTCCTTGAAGATGAACTGGTTTTTGGGCTTCTTGAAGCCTTGCACGTCTACAATGAACTCCATTTCGACCAAAACTGAATTCTCTTACTAAAATCATCTACTTTATACCTTTTCTCCCCACAACCACTAACATTACCCCCACCACTATCATCTTAAATCAACTTCTTCACACTACCACTCAGTGGCTGGTACTGAATCATACGGTCATGTATAATTAGACAGTAGGCTGCAGTTTCAGCGGGAAAATTGTCTGCAGATTCAAATTCCAAACGAACGTCCACTGAGGTCTGTTTGAGAAACTCATTTTGTTTTGAGCAATCAATGACACTGAGAGGAGCGTATTTTTTGAAATCACTTTTCTTCAACATTGGTTCAGGCTCTTTACCATAGTACGCTGCCTGAAAGTTTGCATACATCTCATACAGTAGTGCAAACTGATTATGGCCAAAGTCCAGATTTAAATTACCATACGGATAGTACTGTGAATTGAGGAATAACTTGACATTGGTTATATTGCAGTGATCGAAGCGATTAGCATATCTGGCTAGCCTATCCTTTCTACCTGTCTGGAAACCCAGTATAACATAACGTGGTTTTTCTAACTGAGTTGATGTTTTCACAGTCCATATATGTCTTGTGGTGGTGGGAAGCATGGGGTATTCATACAATTCCCATGAGCGAAAACTCATAGTTGTGAGAAAATCTTTTCCAATAACGTTCAGCAAATTTATCTTTTGCTCATCCGAAGCTATTACATATGGTATCATCCACTCTACTTTATGAATTGAGATCTTGAATTGCTCTTCGTTTCCTGGCGCTTGTCGTGCTTGAACAACAGCATTTGAGTCACTGCGTGATCTTGTCAGGATAAGTTCATGCTTTGCATTAACAACGATCTTTCGATAGTCTTCAGCAAATCCTAGGATCATACTGAGTGGTATAGTGACATCAAAGTATCCCTCATCATTGGAAAGACGTTTTGTTCCTTCCGGCATGTCGAGCCATCCGGCATTCTCTATAAAATAACTTTGTCCAGGAGCAAGTGAGATGTAGCCCTTTATGGTGCTAGTGAGACCGACGTTCTTGCAGCGATCAATCTCAATACCATTGAGTTCATAGCGAACTTCATCAAACAGATAGCAGATGGCATTGCTCACTAGTGCTGTACTAGCAACAGCTGTAACCCCATCAGGCCTTGTTAGTCGTCCATACACATGCAGTGAACTCTTGCTGGGTAGTACACACAAATCTTGATGCTGGACAGCAATTCGAATTTCATCACTGTTGTTGAATGATGATGATGCATAAGGCTGATGTGCATGAATCTCATAGTGAGCTATAGACTCATCAAATCTCACTGGTGCTTGAATGTTTAGTATTTCTTCCATTTTTATTGCAACAAAAGGAGATGATCAATATCTTGAATGGACGTTTCAGTTTCTTTTTCCACGTGGTTTGATCTTTAGACCAAGCTGTTCCAGAAAGAGCACGTTCTGAGGTGTTAGCTCCTTGCACGCTGATTGAAAACTGGTTTGCATTCGACATGTTGACGCTCTTATATAGACTCCTTTGGGATTGTACACTATACCCATTATGATGATGATTTGACATGCAGTCGTATTGTTATCACCTCTCCTCGGAAATTCACCAAGTCACCGTCCTGATCAACTATGCGGAGCTGAATTTGATGTATTGTCTTCACGGCGATTGGAAGGTAAATGACGTGTGACGGCACTTCAACGATCTTATATCCTGGTGGTACAACAGGAAAGAATTCATGAATCGTGTGCACTTTGCGATTATTTATGTAAGCTCCAGTGGTGATATTACACTCAACTCGCAGAGCATTCACTTTGAGAATAGCCACTGGTAGATCAGAAGTATGAGTCTTATTGGCTTCGAGAACACGTGGAGCGAATCCCAACAATCGTGCAATAGAATCGTGAGGTTGAAAGTTCACTTTGCGATCACACTTGATCTCGCTGCGCAATGTGTTATTATTTGGCTTGATGTTTATTGTAATTCCATCAATTGCTAGAGCTTTCTGTACATAACTCTCAATGTCTTCAATCTCATAGCTGCCAGTAGGTATGGTCACTACTCGTTCACCAACATAGATTTTATTCTTTCCAGTGTCAACGTTAGGAATCGCATTAAATGTGAGCATTTCAACGAGTCCAAGTACATAGTTCTTATGAGGAGAGAGTTCTATTGGTGGAAAATACTCTGAGTCTAGCACAGAAGAGTTTCCTGTTATCGTGAGAGTAAATGATTCTTCCATGATGGTGTTTTTCTCTGTACTGACTCTAGTCCGTTCATTACATGTTCTTATATAGACAGTATTTGTCTTTTATATGTAGTTGTCCAGATAGAAATTTTAAGCACAAGTGTCCACATTCAACACTATCATAGTCCTGATATCTGTCATGATTGTACTTTATCACGCTACCAACACCTAGGTAATCTACGAGATCCAAAGGTGGACGAAGATTACCGAAACTGTCAAAGTATAGGACTTGATCACCGATCTTTCTATAACTTACCCAGTGGGTACCAGGGCCGTGGCTATCATCAAGATTAACAATAGCTGACTCGATTTGGTGGGGTCCCATTACTGGCAGTTGATTGCGCATAAATACTCCACGAAAATGTGGAATCTTTAGAGCTTTAGCATACTTGAACAGATCGGTATCAGTGAGTGCATGGTGAGGTAGCTTCACTGCAAGTTTTTTGACCCTGGTCTTAGACGAAGTCCCTGTCCTTTTCGGTAAGGTTTCATATGAAGACCTAATCCTTTTCTATAGGGTTTGAGGTGTAAACCTTTTCCTAGAGCAATAGCCTCCATTGCATTGTTATGACGTTGAGCTTCTGCCAGTTGTTGCTTGGCTGCGCTAGCATCATTTACCGCCTTAGCTACACCTGCTGCTCCACCAGTGAGAGCTCCAAGTGCACTAAGTCCAGCAAAAATTGGAATCAGTGGCAAAACACCACCGACTTTCGAAGGGATTGGTAGAACACGTGGATTTTGCACTTGATGTTTATCGCCTGCTCTTTTGACGGCTTTCTGTGCCCCTCTGATTGCAGACTTGATGGCCACTTTTGCATCACTACTTCTTTTCATTGCTTTCTTAGCCGCATTCACAACCTTTCTGAATGCTATCAGTTTATTTCTTGCAGCTGGTTTCTTTTTCACACTAGGTTTCCTCTTCTTTGAACTGGGTTTCTTAGTCAGCCCCATACCGAGTTTCGCTTTGGCATTCATGATGTTAGTTATTGCTAGTGCTGCCGCTTTCTCGCCAATTCCAGCGTCTTTAGCAAAAACGCGCTTCCAGGCTTTACTAGCTAGTACACGATCTGCAGCGTTTCTCACATCAACGTTTTCACGATTTCGCGAGTATGCAATGTCGTGTTCTTTACACGCAGCGTCTAGAGGATTGATACCGGGATCACCTCTAGCAAGTCGTTCGGCTAGCTTAGTACCTGGACCACAGTATTGGTAGCCAGGCAAGTGCAACTCAAACGGCAAGTTGTTGATGACTTTGTTGACCAATCCTTTACCTCGATGATGACGGCGTGATACTTTGTTCACTTTATGGTGCACAATCATTCTTCACTGAATGGAGGTTAGCACGCAACTGACCTGGAAGCTATATAAGCGCTGTATTTATAGATTTCACAACAGTTGATAGCAAGATGCGGTTCAAGACACAACCTATTAAACTTCCGGTTTTTAATATTGATACCCTCGTCCAATCAAAAAAAAAGTATAGGGTGAAACGACATGGTAGCCTTCTACCAGACAGCATTCGCGCAGTGTTTTGTGGACCATCAAATTGCGGCAAGACAAATGCATTACTTGCCCTAATCTTACACCCAAACGGATTGAAATTTGAAAGTGTTTACGTCTACTCGAAATCCCTCAAACAACCAAAGTACAAATTCTTAGAACGGGTGTTGAATGATGTAGATGGAGTTGAGTACTTTCCCTTCAGTGAGCATGAAGAAGTAATACCACCAAGTGAAGCTCAACCAAATTCGGTAATTGTATTTGATGATGTTGCCTGTGAGAAACAGGACAATATTCGAGCCTTTTTCTGTATAGGCAGACACGCTCATGTTGACAGTTTTTACTTATGTCAAACTTACGCTCGAATACCTAAACATCTGGTTCGAGATAACGTCAATCTATTGATACTTTTTAAGCAGGATGAGAAGAATTTAAGACATGTGTATGACGATCATGTGAACACTGACATGAGTTATTTACAATTTAAAGACTTATGTGCATCATGTTGGAATACTGAGAAGTATGGATTTGTTGTCATTGATAAGGATAGTGAGCTCAATAAGGGAAGATACAGAAAAGGTTTTGACTGTTTTATCTCTCTATAAATATATGTCATGTAGTAGAAATGATGTCATTATAAATTGACACATCAACACGTCAACATGTCAAAGTTTCACAAAGAGAAGGAGGTGCTCCGTCAAATTGCTAAAGCTAGTGAGGCGATTCGGCGTAAACATCGATTGCTCAAAATGGGTAAAGAAGCCACTGAAAAAATAATGAGTGAAACGTTCAAGCCAATCGTCATGCCATTGCAGAAACTGGTTGATATATCGAATCCATCAGTCAAGAAGGAAGTTCAACAAAATGAGCTTGTAAAGAAAAAAGATCAGGAGGATGAGCAGGAGGAAGGGGAGGATGAGTGGGAAGAGGACGACGATAATGCTTCCTTTATGACTGCTGATGCTGAAGGAGAGCAAGATACAACTGTGCGTCAAGAAGATGCAGTGCCTGAGCCTGCTGATAATTACGAGTATTTAACAAACAAATTTCTCAGGATGCTGCAACAAAATAGGAAGCAGTATTTGGATATGGTTTATGGTGTGCGTAAACTCAATGATGGCAGTCTTTTTATTGGTGACAAACCCATTAGTTTTGAGGCACAATATATCAATGTTGGTGGTAAACAGTATCTGAAAACTGTTGGTCTGCTGGAACTTTTGTTTAAACAAAATCCAGAAGAATCCCACATAAGCACTGACGATCGAAACAATTATAAGGAAATTTTGATTGCTACAAATGCACACAAGAAGCGATACAGTTCCAGTGAATCCATTCGCACCAGCAACAATAATAAGTACAAGAACTTTATTTCAAAATTGTTTAACGTATCACGCAGACGATCATCCAAAGGTGGAGGTTCCCTGCCACAGTATATGGTAGCAAGAAAAAATGTTAGGACTGACTATGTCTACTGGGACGACCCTAATGAACTAGTTGATCGTCTTCGTCTACTCCTAGCGTCTCAGGCAGCAGGCAACCCGAGTCACAACAATGAAATCATATCAATCATTGAGGAACTGCGGGAAGCTGAAATCATATATTAGGAGGGTACTCATAACGCTTTCGTTAGTATTACGATGAGTATCGACGTGTTTGGACGTCATCTGGATCGAACCGCTGCAGGAAGCCGTGGGCCGCCTGGTGTTGGATTCAAGATTACCTCTGACGGTCATTACGACGTAGATAGCAAGAGAGTTTGTAACGTTAGTGAGGCCAAAGAGCAATACGACGCAGTCAATTTGGGACTTGTACAGCGTATTGTACAAAACGAGATACGTACTGTGTATCAAGTCACATCATCTATGGGAACAGAGATTGACAATAATAGTTTGATGATACGTTTACTTGAAGAATCGATCAATGAGAAACTGAAAAACCTGCAGATTGACACCCAACAAGATTTTTTAGTCCCTAACACTGAACGCATTGCTCAGTTGGAAGCTCGATTAAACGCACTCGAGAATGGATAAGGAGAAATTGGCAGTAGTCAAAAAACTGCATAAACCTGCTAGAAAGAATTATGCACGTCGTCGCGTGCAGACACGTGGTATAGACGAAACGTGGCAGGCAGATTTAGTTGAAATGTTACCCTATGCCCGTGAGAATAATGGCTACAAGTATTTACTCACCGTTATAGATATTTTATCCAAGTACGCCTGGGCGGTTCCTGTTAAAAGCAAGAGTGGACCAGATGTCACTTCAGCAATGCAATCTATACTAGTGCAGGGTCGTATACCAAAAAACTTACACACCGATGAAGGTAAAGAATTTTATAATTCACATTTTAAAGAACTTATGAAACAATATGGTATCAATCTCTACTCAACACATAGTAATCTAAAGGCGTCAATCTGTGAAAGATTTAATCGCACGCTCAAGAACAAGATGTGGCCACAATTTAGCTTAAGAGGTAACTATAAGTGGATAGACATTTTGCCTACTCTCATCTTCAAGTACAATAATACGAAACATCGATCAATCGGTATGAAGCCAAAAGATGTCACTACCGAGGATGAAGAGGAGCTGACGCAACGCTTAAAAAAACTGCGAAATATACCGAGGAGAAGACCAAAGTTCAAAGTTGGTGACAAAGTTCGAATCAGCAAGCACAAGCACGTTTTTGAGAAAGGATACACTCCCAACTGGACAACAGAGATATTCACTGTGGATCAAGTTATGCTTACGAATCCAGTGACGTACAGGCTCAAAGACTATCAAGAACAATCCGTTGCTGGTGGATTTTATGAGCAAGAACTTCTCAAAGTTAAACATTTAGACGTATACCTTGTGGAAAAAGTAATCAAGAAACGTGGTAACAAAATATTTGTAAAGTGGTTAGGTTTTGACAGTTCACACAACAGCTGGGTAGATAAATCAGATATGTAATCAACTTTGTGCAATGTTGAATCAACTCTGTGCAATGTCAAATCAATGATGAAACAATGTTGAACCAACGATGAATCAATGTTGAACCAACGTTGAACCAATGATGAATCAACAGCGATTGAATGTTAAACTAAATTATGAGATTTATAATACTAACTCTACGCTTGTGCTAACTAGATGTAAGATTTTTGATAAATAAAAAAGCAATTCATATACATATATTATGTTTTTTATTCAGTATAACCCTTACACCTACTATATTTACAATTATTTACAACTTAAACCTAATCTTTTACCAGAAGATCTAGCAATTCTTCGTCACTATCACTCAAGACATCATCGACATCCATTGCGCTGATTCTATAATGCCCCCATGCGAGGGTGTCTGTACTATTTGGGAGTAAGTATCGCTTATCGTCATAAGGACTTAGTGCAATCTTTTGTTGTTCAATAGTTTCGACATTGTGTAGTCTTGACCTGATTACATATTGCGTTCTAGATTGGATACTCCAATTTCGCAAGCATTCGGTGTAATCATCAAAGGTAATACTTTTCTTTACAACAGCTGCTTTTACACCTTTGGCTTTTTTAACAAAGTCCTCACCATTGACACGGATACTATACATCTTACTTCGCAAACCAACAAATTCTGTAATTATTTCACCATTACATTCATCTTTCATCAAACCCAAAACTTTCTTGTTTCTTTGCGGCATTCCAAAAATATTGTCCCGAGGGTAATCTGAAGTGTCGAATTGTTGAGTATTCTTTTCCATATCTTCTTTCATGTCAGCATAAATGTCCTGACACTTCACTTCATATATTAAACTGTCCGTATCAGTGTACAAGAGTTTGCAGTTGTTACGATATTTTTTACGCATGTAACCGTAGTGAAAATCATAAATTAGGATTTTAGACACATCCAGCACTGTCAGACCCACATAGATTGGCTTATTAAACAAAACTTCTGTCTTTCTTAACTCTATAGCCATGAGATTTTCACTGAAAATGGCTCGGCTGTGGAAGTTCGGTTTAGCTATGAGGGCTTCTGCTCCAAACCTACCCTCCCATTTCGCCACGAGTTTCACGTTTACATGCTTTCGCACATTCTCCATTGTCTTGCCGTAAACTGCATTATTCATCAATTTGTACAAGTTCTTTTCGAATTCATTTTTAGCTTGTGTTCTCTTTTCAGTATTGAAATCTATGTAACTCTTGAGCCATGTTGACTGATTGAATTTAAGTACTCTGTGAATTTTGATTAATACCAGACCGTTTGTAAGAGCATCCTTGAGAGCTCGGTAATGGAGAACGTACTTATGTTTCAGTAGGAGGGTAGTTAGAAGCTTCTCCTGCTTGGAACCCGGTGGTTTCGAGTGTTCTGGACAGAACGGTAAATCATTATGCTCATCGTGAAGCTCGGGTGGATAGTACAAATCAACTTCTAGAATATAACCAATGGGTGAATCATTTGAAATATTGAAATCAAAATTTTCCAAATTTGTAACCCACTCAAAACCACCGTAAGGAAGGGGTTGTCCCATTGCCCAACCATAAGGGTTGTTTGCATCGAAATATACAATGTAGATGATCTCACCTCTTTCATTGAAAACTTTCATATACTTGTTGTTGGCAATGGTGTATCGGTTGGAGCATTGACTTACTCCACCCTTTTTACCATTCTCAATCATCAGTAGCATATCAACGTCAGTGAGGAGTTCCAATCTTACCCCTGTATATTTGAGCATGGCGTCCCATGTGAAGCCAGGAGTCGTGTAGTAATGCGCTGGATCGAGACCGTAAGCCATGAAACACTGTTCTCGGAAATTTTCAAAGACATCAGCCAACAACAACACATCAGTCTTCATGTATAATTGTACATATTCGCCGAGAGTTTTAACACTGAATGCACACCATACCTGTTGTGCATGTTCGTAGTCCTCATCAGATATTGATGAGTCATTCAGGATACTGTGAAACTTTTCTTTTGGTGGAAGCTGGTTTTCTTTCAATCTCACCCTTGAGTCCAGGTATTCATAGGGGAGAACACCTTTCCTCGTTAGAAGTTCAACTTTCTCACTCTCCATTCCAGAAAACATTGCACTCACAATTTTATACTCAGTGAGATACGATGCTAACTTTTCCAAGGATGATGCCATGAATCTGAATGAGTCGATGAATCGGAATTTTATCTGTGTTCCCTTAACATATTTGGTAAAAGATATGTATTTTTCCTTATTTAATGCCAGAACTTTAACTTTTCCTTCAAATTGAGTAGCAATATCGCGGATGATAAAGTGAGCATCATACCCACTCAAGTAGTGGAACACAACAGGTATGATGTTGGCATCTTGGTAAGCTAGGTTACAGTGTTCATGTGCGGGACCTCGATACTTTCCTGTCAGGTGACAGTGATCACGAACCTTCTTCATCGGTGGATGTAGAGCTTTCTGACAGATGTGACAAGTAGTGGCTTCAAAGAAAGTTTCCTGTTGCCTTGGTGTTAGTTTCTGCATCGGAACTGGAGATGCCAGTATTTTCTCACATTTATTTGCAGTTAACTGTAACTCTAGAGCAAACCACTTTGCTGGTTCCACACCTTCAGGACATGAGTTGTAGAATGATAGTGAATCATTGTAACTGCACTTGAACAAGTACCCAATGTCAAAAACTTCATGTTTCTGGAATACTTTAGTGTTTGTCGTCTGTTTTTGTACGTCTCCACTTGGTATTAATAGGGACTCACAGTCGGCATAGATAATGAATGGAACTTTTTCTCTATGCTTGAAATTTTTGAATTCAATAATATTTCTACCAGGTTTTGGTAGCATTATTTTACAATTATTCACTTTTTTACAATCTTCCCTATGAGCTACCAACGTCTCTATTTTTGAAAAGTAGTGCAAGCATCGTTCACAGATATGTTTTCTTCCATCATGTTTCGATAGCTGGCAGCTAACTAATCGAGAAAGATCTTTGACCCATACATAGTGGAAGTTGAAAGACTGGGTTCTGCTATCCTGTTGATTGCTTTCTTCTTCTTCATCACTGCTATCTTCATTTACATATTCCTCTTCAACTCGGAGGAGGTTTACATGAGTTTCCCTTACCTGTGAAGTGAGATGAAGAGGAACCACTATCAACTTTTGCTTCTTTTTAATCAAGCCATAAATATTCACTGAAATGCCATTTTGTGCTTCGAATTTTTTTACATCTTTCATTGCTACGGGGAAATTTATTCCAGAAAAGTTTAATTCATCCTTGTATTGCTGATAGCTGGACACGCGTTTAGGATTGTACTGATTTCTATTGACTGGATGTATGGCTGATAATATAGCCCACTTAAAGCACTCGTTGTCGTTCGTATTTTGCACGTTCACACATGCTTCTTTTCTCTTGATTCGTAGAGGAAGATCAATGTAAGAGCTACCTTTCATGGTGTTTAGTTTGTTGATATTCACTTCTAATTTCACAATAGACTGTAAGGTCCATCCAGAGTCTTTCTCTTGAAACTCCTCCATTTCAGTTAAGATAGGGTATCTTGCGTTGTTGGTAAACCATATTTTCAAATCCGTGCTGACGTATATCTCTTCATTTTTTGATTTAAAGTTCTTTACATCAGGATCCTCCTTACCAATCTTTAGATAATATGCATTAGGCACAGTGTTGATTTTAAAAGCTCTATGTTCACGCAAGGCTCGGCCCACATGTACAATAAATAGCACTTGGGCGTCATCTAGGAAGGCAAGAACATCCTTGTGAACCAGGTTCGCGACAATGCATGTTTTCACTCGACTATCGAATGCTTTGTCGACGTCAATCCACTCCACTCGATCGTTAATGTCATTGCGTTTCTTCTGAAGTCCGCTACCCTTTTTAGTGAGAAACTCGAATCGAGCTTTAAAACATTCCAAGTGTTCAATAATATTTAGACCCCTTCTTTTCTGATTTATTGACAGTCGTGGTATACATGACAATTCCT
>CAKNYM010001057.1:0-12878 GCA_932195095.1 Andricus curvator | reverse complement strand
TTTAGAAAAATGTAATACACTTAATCACTCATAATATATTACAAACACTTGAAAAAATACATGTTGAGAGAATATTCAAAAATAGTGTTCGCGTTCTGGCAATAAATTTAATTAAGTTTTTTGATGAGTACTTAAATACCTATAGATGAAATTAATTCTATATTCTAAGACACAACAATTTTAAATATATAATTTCTAGGATTCTCGACACAATATATGAAATAGGTATCTATGCTGTAAATATATATTTCAAACACTTTAAAAACTTTTACGTTATCATAATATCTCAATTATTTTCGAAATAAATACAATTTACGATACATTTAAATCTACAAAGCACTCGAACTTATGTTTGGTCGATTTAAAAACTGAGCTATAAATCGTTTAAACTTACTTTTAGATCTATATATAATAAAGCTTTTAAGCAAATTAAGACGATATATAAATTAATTTAGTATACAAAATATATTTTCAAAAATAATTTTTGTTAAACGAAAAACTTACGTAAAATTATTTTTTTAAGCAATAAAAACTGACATTTTGAGGTTAGGTCTGACTAATGACAAGTTAAAATTGATTATTTGAATGTATATAAAATACATGCCTATTATTTAAATTCTAAAATTGTACAATTATTTATTATTTTCAAATATGCAATAAATATGTACTTACCTTTAGAAATGGATTTTGGCCGAAATAAATCAAGTTCAACTTCCTGAAAACCACACCGCAAGATAACCATAATTACTGTTTATTTTTCATGAAACTTTTAAATTTTGATGTTTACATTTATATGTGTTCCGAAATATTCATTTTTTCTGCGATCGCGTTAGCGCTGTTGTGCTGCTTACCTTCTCAGTTGTACCGAGAACGGCCGCTAAGATGGCACTACGATCGCGCGCGCAGAGTTACCCTACAGGCGTATTGACAAATTTAGAAACTCAACTTTCTCTTTAGCACCACTTTTTACTCGATATACATCTTCCTTGCATGAACTGCGTAGTTTTCAAACAGACTTTCGAAATCATCTTTCAATTTCTTCTTGATAGAAAATATTTTTTTTCTTGAAAGCACAATAAACAAACTTTGAGCCGGTTTTCATCGTGTGTACCTGCGTGAAATTTCGGCATTTTGAATTAAAATACAATTAAAGTCTACATCGTATCAAGGTTATAAACAAATAGTTTTTACTACATTTAAAAACAATTAAAAAGCAAGATGTAGATTTTTGGAAACTTCAAACAAGCAATTCAGAGGCTTTTCAAAAATTTTGAAATGTTTTAGGAGAATGAAAGAATTTTCTGAAGATTTATCGGGAAATATTCAATGACTTTTTATTCACAAAATTTATTTTTAGAGAATATTTAAAACGAATCTGGAAGATTTAAAGGTAGTTTTTGTAGTTTTGTAGAATTCATCCAACATTTGACGAAAACTTTGAATCATTTTGAAAGATATTTAGAAGTTTTGAAAATTTTCCACAATAATAAGATATTTCATAAACCTTAAGGCAAAATGTAGATTTTGGAAGATTCCAAAACGAAAATTGTAGGTTTTTCAAAAATTTTCAAGGTGATAAAAAATCTCACCTTTTTTATTCAAATTGCAAATGTTTGGTTTGAAATGAAAATCTTGTTTGGCTTGAAATTCAACTATTTTTTCGAAAATTGCTCTTTTTGGATAAATTCAAATCCCTTTAATTTGAAATTATAATTTAATTATCAAATATTATATTTTTTTGAGAATTCACCTTTTTGCATTTTTTGTTGGGAATTTTCTTTCTTTGGTTTGGAAACTTCATCTTTTTGGTTCAACAAATTAAACTTTCTTGTAGAAAATTCGACCCTTTCAGAAAATGTTTAATATGTTTCTGGTTAAAAATTCAACTGTTTGAAAACCAATATTTGTTTCAAAGAAATGAACAAGTAAACCTAAAAATAAATAGTTATTCAAAATTTTTATTTTGTATTGAGAATTATTCCTCCGTCAAATCTAGAAAGTACACGCGCGTGTAGCCTGCGATTGTGTAATATTTTCAACGTTATTCAAGCAATAAGAAGGCCATAACATGACAGCTAAATTATATACAAACTCGATGTATTTGCTTCTTTAATTTACAAAAAATTGAAATAGTAATAAATCATGGAAAGTGATTTGAGATACGATAAAAGTTTAAAGAATAATAAAGCTCTGTATTATTACTCTATACGAGCTTCTTTTCAAACAAATTATTTTTGCGCATTTAAAAACTTCAATTTGATGAAACCGATCGCTCAATTATGAAAGCCACAATATTCCACGAAAAAAAAGATCTACAACCCCATGATAAAAGTTTCATTTTTCATAAATTTCAATAGGTTTTTGTAGAATATTACGAATTTCTACAAAACATATAGAAATTTTGGAATATAAAAAGCTACATTTGTAGTTTTTCAGGAAAAACGCTGTTCCCATTCCAAAATATTGTACACTAGGGTGTTCCAAATTTCTTCTCTCGAATTTTCATCCATATCGGCCGCAAATTTGTTCGAATCCACAAAAAATAAATGCGTTAAAAAAAATTATATTCAGACGTTCCGCAAGCCCAAGAAGTTTAACACATATTTCCCATAAGAAGAAAGACGTTTTTGCAAATTTTATTCAGAACCGTCAGTGTTAGCTAAATCGAGTTGAAACTTAAAACTATCTTCACAATTAGCCATAGAATGCTGATCAAAAATTATTTTTTGAATATAATGTATGATAAGCGACCTAGGCTCGTGCCTAGGTCCCTTTCTTCTCGAACGGTTACCTATTATAATATTATTACTTCGTGGTTTTTCTTGTAAAAAACTCTATCGAAATTTCAAAGTAGGTAGATTTGAAACGTTTGGATTCATTGTTCTCATTAAGGTAAACAATTCTATCAAAATCTATATCTAGGTGATTATTTCCTTGGACCAGAAGACTTTGATCCCTATGGATTACTATACGCCTTTATGATAAAGGCTGACCTGATAAGCGATGGTTGAAATTTAGGGTGCAGCGCAATAGGTCTTTCCGCAATATGATAATATGATAATAATAGAGGTTTGAGTAATAACGCTTGAGCGCTTGACTCTACAGTAGCGTGTCAAGGCCAAGCTCTCAAGAGTAAATATTCAAACCTCGATATCTGGAAATTCGTGTGAAGCTTGACAATGCCTATTGTTCTTCAAAAAATCAGTGCTCCAGCGAAACCAATCTTTACCAGGGGACAAAAAGATTTCGGATAGTAAAAAACATATGCTCGCGAATTTTGACACATTCTGCTTTATTTTAACTTCTTTCCTTATTCATTTTCGTTAACCAAACTTACATTCAGCGCGCCTAATTGTACAGCTGTGGCAGGTTATGTAAATATGGCCGGACGTAATCCATGAGCCAATTATAGTATGAGTTTCCATTATTCACGAGTACAAAAACATGAGGAAGAGCCTCATTAGCTTTTCCAGCCCGAGCGAGAACAGCAAAGATTCTATCACCCACCACCAAGGCAGAACCGCGATCCTCAGGCAAACAGAGACTCTGTTCTTCATTTGATGCCACAGCGCAGATATTCAAGCTTGTAACAGGATATTTACTCTGATGATTCTGGTACCTAACGGCACAACTAGCCCAGTTGACTAATTCCACTTGCATAATTGGTCGTACTCGTCCAGTGTATTCCCAAGCTATAATAATAGGAGGTATGCCTCCCGGTAGGGCTTCTGCAGCAGGTCGTATCGGTCGATTGAATCGACCTTCGAAAGTAATAGGTGGAGCAATCGGAAGCAAGTGAAGAAATTTGTGATCCAATATATGTTCTATTCTGTGAGTTTCAATAGGACCCTTACCCTCTGCACCAGATTCAATTCTGTAATCCGCTCGCGGATAAGAAGCACATCCTCTAGGAGCTATGATATGATGAGGAGTGGCTATAACACCTGTACAAATTTTTTCGTCTCCTTTGAAAATCTTCACAATATGGATAGTACCAGCATACATCCACTCTCCGTGTCCGCGTGATGTGTAACCAGGAACCATACTGTGACCAGGAAGTATTTGACCAGGAACCATACGTTTTGTGCGAAGGTGAAGATTCGATGCGTTTTCTGCAAGTATGAAAAATTAATCATTCAGTATTTATTATAATAGTTAAAAAAAAACAGAAAATTTCGAATATTATTTGCAAAATTCAATTATTTTGTGAGGTTCCGAAACAAAATCAATATGTATTTTTTCTTTTTATGATCAGACAATATTAGAAGCTGCCGTCCACTCCCACTATGTTCCGATAAGAAGAACATCTTTGAAAAAAAAACTTCCCCAAATATGAATTATGCTTTCGAAACGAGGATAATATCGATACCTCTATATTAAAAGAACCTCCATTGGACTGAATGTTCAAAACTCTGGTTTGGTATATTATTTAGAATTATTTTTAATTCAAATAATATAACTTTAAATTAAAATTCAGGAATTGAGCATTTTCAAGAAACTCAGGATAAATATGAAATTAAGAATATTCAAGGAATCCAATAAATTTCAGAGCATTTGTGGAATTCAAGGAGTTTAAGGAAATTGATGAAATTCTAGGAGTTCAGAGAATTCAGGTAATTCTGAAGAATGAAAAATATTTCAAGGAAGTTGAAAGAATTCTGAGGAATATGAATATCTGAGGTTTCAAAGGAATTCGATGTGATTCAAAAATAATTAAAAATATTATACTCAACCAGACAGTATTGATTACTAGACCGTTATGCTGCTTACAGCGAATAATATATAAGAAAACCAAGGAGCAAACACAAAATGCAAGGTGGTTCTTTTAAACGACCAACGACAGAGTTGTAATTTTTTGTGACGTACACTTCGAGCTAGGTTTTTGTAATACTTTTTCTAGCTATTGCGCTGGCGCATTTCAATTAAAAATTAATTTTCACTACTCCCGGAATTAGAACCTCAATAATTCCCCGAAAATTTGTATTTATTGGTTTTAAAATAAAAAAGCTGCGGCAATTGTTGCAAACAATATCGTGAGCTTCATACTCGTGTGAAACTGCCTCCTTTCCGCACTAATAGCACAATACGCTATGTTATCACTACAAGGCTCATATGTTTTGAAAATCTCAGTTCACTTACTATGATCATCATCCAAGAAACTCCCAAGAATCCCTTGAAACAGAATGCCACCCAAAATTAAGAGATACAAATACATTTTTTCCGGCATTTCTAACGAGAAATAAGATGTTTCAGATGACGCAGCTCTATTCAACACAAGTATCACACTGAAGGCGGAAATTAATAATTTGATGACTGTGAATAGCGCTCGTATTGTATATCCAACTTTATTTGCAGAGCCGACTGATTCTAAACCCATCATTTTAACATTGTTTTCTTAATTCCACACAGAAAAATATCTGTTTTTAATTAAAGAAACTTTTTCTTCAGCATAACTCTTTTTATGAAGTAAAAAGTAAATTAAAAATTGAGAAAATATTTTCAAAGTAAAGAAAAATTTGTATTGGAACAAAAAACCATTCCTTCGAATCAAAAGGAAATTCTTTCAATCAAAGAAGCTTTTCCTTGAAGTTAAGAATTGTTTTCAATTTTTGTAAATTACGGGCCATCCATGAATTACGTAACAGCTTTTAGGGAGTAGGGGTTTCCAAAAATTGTATGATTTGTTAGATAATATTTACTACATATACACTTAGATTTGGTCATCTACTTCTCTAGATTAAACAGGAAGTAAAAGTATCTAAAACAATACTAAAATGACCCGTAGCCGAACTTCTACAAGCAAGTTCAAAATTTTTTCTTCAAAGCGAATTTTAGGAATATAAAACGTATTAATGATTGGCAATGTATGCTTCGATTCCACATCTTTTTTAAATGGGTCTATCTTGAAGATTTCCAATTGAAGCTTTCATTATTCTCAATGTGTGTAATTAAGAAAGACGTAATTTTGAAAATTTATAATTGAAAACTCTTTAATTTTAAAGAAGGAAAAATCAAAATTCTTAAATTGGGAGGATTTCAAAAATAAAAATTACATAACCTAATACTTGCATGAATCATAATTGTAAAGTTTTAAAATATGAAAGAAAATTTTTTAAGTTATTTAATATTCAAGATTTATATTTTAAAGTTTTGCGACTTTGAACCCTTTTTTTATTAGTTTAATTTTGAAGAGTTACAATTGAAAATTCTTAAATTTTAAATATTCTGTATTCAAAAATCTTCCATCTTTAAGATTTACAATTAAGGATCAATTGATTTAGAATGTTTATAGTTCAAAATTGTGTAATTTCGAAAGCTATTTGGAATATGTAGTTCAATTGTTCTTCAATTGAAAATAATTTAATTAATTTTCAAGTTAGTTTTGGTTAAATGAAACAAACTATGATGCAGAAGCGATTTTTTTTAATTAAAGAAAATATTTTTCTGAGTATTTCTGGAATTCTGAATCACTAAAATGATATTGAATATTTAAAATTGAAGATTCTTTATTTCTTAATATGTATCATTTGGAAAGACTCAATTTTGAATTACATAATTTTTAATTTTACATTTTCAAAATGGAAATCACCTGAATTTCAAATATTTACAATTCAAAGCCTTACAATTTTAATTAGTTATGTACAAATTAAAATTCTTGAATTATCAAAATATTAAATAAAAAATTATTCAATTTTTAAGATTCATATGTAACAGGTAAATAATTTTAAATGATTTTTTTGGAATATTTTAAAAAAATTTTAAAGATTAATTACAGAATTTCTTATTGTAAAACCTAAAACTTGCATACTGCTTAAAAGTTAATTTTGAACATTAAAAAAACTTTAATTTTTATGATTTACAATTGAAAGTTTTACGTACAATTTTGATGAGTTCCAATTGAAAATTTTTGAATTGTGAAAATATAGATTTGAAAATTATTCAATTCTCAAGCGTTATATTTTTTAAGTTTTGCAGTTAAAGATTCATTAACTTGCTTTATTTATAGTTTAAAATGACGTTATTTTGAAAGTTTTTGTGAAATATTTAAAAAGATATTTGGAACGATTTTGAAAAATGTCGAATAATTTTCTAAAATTTCAATTAAAAAATTTTGGAAAAATGTCGAATATGTTAAGAAATATTTACAGTTTCTGAAATAATTTAAAAATAATTGTATTTAGAGCAGGATGCTGATTTTTGAATACTTCAAAGAAACAATTAAGAAGCTTTTTAACAATTTTGAAACGTGTTAAGAGAATTACAAAATTTTCTCAACATTTCTTGGAAATTTTTTCATGATTTTGTATTCACAGCATTTATTTTGAGGGAATATTTAAAAAGAATCTGGAAGAAGTGAAGGATTTTTTTTTTTTTTTTAATTTTTTTAAAGATTTTCGAAAATTTATAAAATATTTTTAAATTTCTTCCAAGCAACAAAATGTCTTAAATATCTTTCAAACTATTCAAATTTTTTCTGAAGATTTGTAAACTCCTGTAAAATAAAAATTTCTTAGAAATTTTCTGGATACTTTTTCGAAATATTTGAAATCTTTAAAAATATTTTTTTCATTCTCTCGAGAAATCGAAAATTACATTTATATAGCCTGAAAGCGAATGAACAATGAAAATTAAAAAATGAACAGTGATTCGAATTTTGTATTTTTTCTTCTTTTGGTAGCAATTTCACCGTCTTTGTTAAAATTGCAATTTGGTTTGAAATTAAAATCTTGTTTGGCTACGGATTTAACTATTTTGTTCAAAATTCGTCTTTTCGGACGAATTCAAGTCTTTTTGATCCAAAATATCAATATAATTATCAAATATCATATCTCTGTTGAGAATTCATCTTTTTGCAATTTTTTTAAGAATTCAACTGTTTTTGATTAAAAATTGAAATCTTTTTAGATTGAAATATCAACTGTCACATTTTTTGTTGAGATTTGTTTTTTTTAGAAAATTCATCTTTTCGGGTTAACAGATTAAACTTCTCGTGGAAAATACATCTATTTGGAAAATATTCAGTATTTTTTGATTGAAAATACAAATGTTTGAAAATTAATATTTTTTGAAACAAATAAACAAATGAACCTAAAGAATAAATGGTTATTCGAAATTTTTATAACGTATTCAAAATTATTTTTCTCCTCCAATCGAGAAAGAACACGCGCATGTTTGGCGCCATTGTATAACATTTACTTCTTTATTTAAACAATAAGAAGGCCATAGTGTGGAAATCATTGCTCCATAGTGATGAAAACTGACTTATGTATACACTTCATGTATTTGTTATTTCGATTTAAAAAAAAACTGCAATCGTTTCATCTTCCTTTAATAATTGAATTCATCGTTACTACCGCTTTTCAGAAAAATTGGAAGAAGTGGCTTCAAGAAATCACGGAGAATGATGCGAGATACGATGAAAGTTGACCAAAAAAGACGGATTTTCAACAAAATATCAGAATGCTCAACTAAAAAAGATCAATAATCAACCAAAGGGTTGCGTTTTGAAACAAAAAAGATGCAAAAAAAAATAGGTTTCCATATAAGAAAAAAGAATTTTCATCAAAAAAATTAAATTTTTTAAGTTTTATTATTCAGTTTTTTTCATATATTTTAGTATTTTATGCATTGTTTCAAAAATTTATTATTTATAACTCATACTGCTTTTTCGTTCCATTACTGAAGGTTAATGTATGATTCTGAAAATATGTGACTTGACATAATTTAAAAGAAAAAACGAGATAGACACTAGAATAAATATTCTAATGATGTGACAAATATATCCGAAGATTTCACAACAATTTTAGAGATTTCAAAGGTTCTGAAAGATTTCAAAGACTCCACGAATTTTCCCAAAGATTGAAATAATTTTGCAAACATTCCAAAGGTATCAGAAAGATTAAAAAAATTCCACAAAGATTTCAACGATCTCAAAAGATATTACAAAGATTTCGAAAACTGTAGTTTGTAGAAACAAAATTTCAAAAATCGAAAATAATATTCAAAAAAGTAGCATATGAGGACACTGAAGAATTATAATTAATGTAGAGCCAATTCTTATATGACTGAGTTTTCCATGTCAGTAAACTACACATTCGAAAAAATTCCTATCTTAATAATTTTCTTATTTTCTTAAATAATAACCTTCTTAAATTTATGTTTTTGAAAGTATTTTTTAAACTGGCATTAAAAAAAGCTTTTGAACATCCGAAAGTTTTCAGTTTAATATTTAGTAGTTAGTTTGGTGTATTAACAACTTCCTAAATAAAATAATTTCCATAATAACGTTACAAATAATAAATAGTCGCTCAGGAAATAAAATGAGCAATTATTAATTAAAATTTAATAAAAATAAGACTTTTGTTCTAAATAGAAGGAAAAACTCAAAATATGATTAAAGGCTTTCAAATAAAAAAATATTTTCCCGAAAAACAGGGGAGTCCCAAGTTTCTAGTTTTTCGTAAACTGTTTCAATTTTTCATAAACTAAGTTTCAGTTTAGGGAAAAAGATTTAAAAGGTGAATAAAAAAATATTGAAAAAGTAATTTGGAATGTATTCATTGAATATAATTGATAAATATCAAAAGTCGCATCGAATAGAATTCAAGTGAAATTGTATGATAACTTTTAATTCTTGTCAACTAACAACGTATATAGTAGATGGAATATGAGATTGTCTTCCTTCACGTTCGAAACGCATGCAGAAGAATAAATATACATTGAATATGAACCAAGTCTCAATAAGAGTATTTAGGGGTTAAAGAATAGTTTGTATAGTACAGTTGATTTCTTATTTGAAAAAAGATTTTTTGTTAGCTGAGTCTTAGATACTTCAAGGTCCACTCATGTACATAATCCGAGGGAGAGGTGATACCGATAAGCAATTTGGTAACTGCTCCAATAAATAGTGTAGTAAATTATAATTATATTAATGATCAATTTTATCATGTTTGCAGATTCATGGTTACTTCTTCGTCTATGTCAAAAGCAAACAAACATGGCTTTATTGTACTATTTTCAACTAAAAATATATGCATGATTTTAAACAGTCATACCTGGATTTCAAAAACAAATATAATGAGTATAACTCCAGGGTGTCTAGAATTATTTAAAGTGAATATTATTAACAATGAGAGAGCATTGTTTGAACGATTATTTTTGTTAACTCACGGGTCATTATTTTTAATTGTCAAGTTTATTATTATATTTTTGGTGCAGAATCCACCTCTTTTGGTTAAACTTACAGTTAAACTACTCCGATAAAAATTAATTTCATTGTTTTGTAACGGTTTACCTCTTTGAACTTTTCCCACTAAAAATTTGAGCTATATATGAAGCGCCTTGGCCCAGCGCGAATTAGTTCTTTCAAATCACTTGTCTAAAATTATACATACGTTGGATAAAAACTAGTCGAGTACCTTTTGGTAACTCGGCTCCTTTTTTGAAATTCAAACTTTATTTAATCGGCGTAACATAAATTGGCGATCCGGCCAGGATAGTGTAAAACGATCTCTTCAAGAAACGAGGAATCAAAAAGACAGTACTTTCTTTACAAAAGAACCATTGTTGAATTCTACGGAATTTACACCACTAATTTTGCGGGATTTAAACAAGTAGAGTTCTTCGGAGCTCGAAACGAACTCCGGATGTTATCTACGGAAAGATTCGCTAAAACAAGCCAAAATATCCTGGTAGGGTAAAACTAGACACTGAATCGAGTAGGTGTTATTCGACGTGAACTTAACCAAAAAACAGAACGAGGTCCGCAATCAGGCGGAGGACGTATCTGCATAACAGCACTGGGAAGACTGACGACGCGTCATCAGCCAACGCCAGAATCCGGTCAGCATCCAGGAACTTCACGGACTTCCGGCTGCCAACCAAGGATCAAGCGATCCCGATCAAGAGAGGAGATCAAGATGAAGTTTAGAATGTAAGCAATTAAAAAGAAAACTAAAGAAACAAATCGTATCGAATTACAAAGAGTATAAGTCCTCCTTGCTGTCTGAGGAAGGAGGCTTACGTGTAATCAGAGTTAATTTCACGTTAGGCGAGGCAAGATTCTGTAATTCCGGTAGAGCATACTCCTGGTGTTCCAGAGCACTACTCTCCCTCGATAAAAAACCGCGTTACCTTGAAATCAGATTATTGCAGTAGAACGATAATCTGAATTTCACTGTATTAAAGGACGAAAAATCCAAACATACACACGAAAATGCTTACGCGACATCATTTTACACCAACAAGTTAGAAAATAAGCACGTTGACATCCCAATGATATCCTGATAATTCAGAAATAAAGTACGATACATACGGGATAGACTATTCTTCTAACATGTCAGGAACGCAATCCCCTAACCCTATTCAAACCTCTCCCTTTTCAATGGAGGAAGAAATAGCATAAAGGATGTGTGCCAACATCGAAACTCTGGTGGCCAACATGGTGGCATTGAAAACACAAAATCAAAATAGACCTTTACAGATTTAGAGGATAGTAAAAGGATTAGGCTACAAAGAAGATATAGAAATAGATGAAGGAGAACCCGAATTAACGGAAATCATCGATCAGGACGGAGGAAGTCGGTCAGTAGAGAATAGTCATTTGACAAAGAAGCAAATGCCAGAAGTGAATGTGGAAAAAAAAAATTATCCTACCCACAAATATTGGAAATAGAAGCAACGGTACCTTAATCATCAAATAAAGATGACCTGAAAGAGGAAGAGATAAGCCAGCGCCTTGCCAAAAATGAACAACTACTTGGAAAAAAAGGAGAAACTAGGGCACACCAACTTTTTAGGGATGAAGAATAGGAAAGAGAAGCTATAGGACGTCACCGACTAAAGAACGAACAATTACTAAAAGAGAAAGAGGGAGTAAAATCGCTCCAATTACAAGCCGAAGAAGAATAAAAAATAAATGCCCTACTAGCCATCGAAACCATAAAAACTATTAATGGACAAGATAACATCGGAGTAGAGGACTCCACTGAAAGTGTCAAAAACGCAAAAGCTAGGTCCACACAACCTAACGTACTCCTAGACCTGATTTTAGCCAAGAAAAAACAAGGTGCAGCAGAAAAGGCAACTCGCTACACGCCTATAAACTCTTATGAAGATCTATTTATTTCCTTAAGACAACATTTCAAACACACCGGCTCGATTCTAGCATTAATAAGTAAACCACATAGTATCTTGTAAACAAGGAGTCACTGAAACTGTCCAAAATTTCATCTTACGATTCAGGCAACTAACTAATAAACTAAACTATGCCGTTCAAGCAAAATATATCAATCGAACAGAAAGAAGAGTAAGAATGAGCATAGGAGAGGATGAAAATATTAACAAATATCTCCTCAATTTAAAAAAGGAAATTGGACTTTAGGTAAGATTATTAAAGCCTACTAGTTTAGCAGAAGCCCAAAGTCATGACGCAGAAACAGAAATGTGATTGAAGTCAAATAAATTCCAACCTACGCTAACACAGCTACCTCGACACCAAGCTAATACTACACCTACCCATAGAGCACAAAATTATAACATGGCACTAAGTGAAAAGATGAAAATAAAGTGTCATCAATTTGATAACTTAGGACATTTTGCTAATCAATGTACAGCCAAAAAATTAAATTTTCAGACTGGTCAATTTTCAAATCGACCACCACAAGTCAGGAATATTCAAGCAACGGAGGAGGAAACAGAAAACGAAATAATGACAACAGAAGAAACACAGGAAAAAAAAGACTACGAGAATCAAGCCGAATATCTGCAGTCAGCGGAAGACTACAGTCTAATAGAGGAAGAAACCGACAAGGACACGAATACTGGGAAAATGGGAATTTGGGAAAAGATAAAAATATATCCGAGGAAGCAATATATAT
>CAKNYM010001005.1:0-11318 GCA_932195095.1 Andricus curvator | reverse complement strand
CCCCCCCCCCCCCCCCCCCCCCCAAGCCTCTGGACCTGTGAAGAGGGACGTGGTGGTGGAACTCGAACATGTGGTGAACGAGCAGTTTTCCCCTACTTGGGCAGGCCTGATCTAAAAGAACTAGGACATGATTACCTAAACTGGATGGAGAATGCACAAGACAGAGATGTGTGGCGGTCTCGGGTAGATGAGGCAATGAACTTTCGAGTTCGAACTGCTAATCTATAATAATAATAAATTCACCCGTTTTCTTATTTTCATAAGACGGCGATTAGAAGATTTAATTAAAACCGCGCAAAATAATCGATTAAGGAATTTAGTTTCAAATAAATTCTCAGAAGGCGCTCAAGTCAGGTCGTGACAGACTGGAACAACTAGCGCTACCCAGCGGCTGGTAGGAATTCGGAATCGGAATTTGGCGGGAAACGGGATGTTGATTGTTTTCATTTTTAACCTCAAATTGAGTCCAATATTTTCGATGTTTTCTTTAAGTTTTGTGAACAGTTTCTGATATCAATTTGATTAAAGTGTTGATTAAAAAGTGCAATTATGGCAGAAATAGTGCGTTCAACGTTTTCAATGTATGGACTGACTATTACAAAGTAAGTAAAAGCAAAGTATTTAGAAAAAGTCGAATTATGGTGACCAGACGTCCTGATGTATTAGGACATGTCCTGATTTTCTGATTTTTGTTCTATATCCTGATTTTTCATGCCCGAAAACGAAAATTCGCGATTTTTATTGCGCGGACCTAAATTTTGTTCACAATTTCTGAGGGCAGAGTCCCATTGTGATCAATTTATTTTCAAAAACATGACATATCTGGAATTTTACTAATATTTAAAAAGAAAGGAAAACATCGAATTGCCTACAAAAATTGCAAATTCTGGAAAGTATTTAAAAGAACCAACATATATGGATTTTACTCAATTATTTAAATAAAAATCTTAACCTCGAAAAAGCTATTTGTATAATTTATAAAATTATGGAATGAACATTCAAGTTTATTATTTTGTTCAAAATATTTTATTCAAAACAAAAAAGTCAGTCATTCTTGAATTTTGGTTTAAAAAATATTCTGTTGTAGAAATTTTATTTCTTTTGGCTAAAAATGCAACTGGTTGGTTGAAAACTGTTTTTGATTTCAAATTAAAATCTTTTTTCGTCGAAATATCAACTACTTAGTTGAAAGTTGTTGATGATTCATCGTTTTACTTCAAAAACCTTTTTTTGGTTGAAAATTTGTTTTTAATTGATTGAAAACTAATTTTTTTCAACTAAAAATTTAACTTCCATTTTTGGTTGAAAATTGATATTTTTCTATTCAAAATTCCGGTATTTTGTTGCAAATGAATTTTTTTGGTTAAAAATTCAACTATTTTGTTGGAAATTCGTTTTTTTTGGTTGAAACTTAATTTTTTTAACTGGAAATATAACTAATATATTTTTGGTTGAAAATTATTCTTTTTTAATTGAAAATTCGTATATTTTGTTGGTTGAGTCTGAACTTTTTTGTTGAAAATTCAACTGTTTTGTAGAAAATTCATCTTTTTGGCATGAAAATTCCATGTTTTGGATGAATTTTTTTTCCTTTATTGACTGAAAAATCTTTCTTGGTTGAAAATATGTCTTTTTGATTGAAAAATCATCTGTTTTTGTAGAAATTTAATCTTTTTTGGCTCAAAATGCAACTGCCAGATTAAAAACTGTTTTTGGTGTCAAATTAAAATCATTTTTCGTTGAAATATCAAGCGAAAATTTAACTATTTGGTTTAAAATTCATTATTTTTATTGAAGCTTCATCATTATAGTTAAAAGTTAATTTCTCATAATGTTACAAATTTAAGTATTTTTTTGATTTTTTTTTTGTTGAAAATTAATTTTTTAAGCTGAAAATTTAACTACTCCGTGTTTCGTTGAAAATTTATCTTCTTTATTTGAGAATTCATTGTGTTTTATTGAAAGTTCTATTTTATTGAAAATTCGTTTTTAATGGTAAAAATTAATTTTTTAAACTTTAAATCTAACAATTCCATTTTGGGTTGAAAACTGATCATTATGAGTTGAAAATTCATGTATTTCGTTGAAAACTCATCTTTTTGTAGAAAATGAATATTCTCAGTTAAAAATTAATTTCTTTGGTTAAAAATTTAACTATTTTGTTTAAAATTAATGTATTTTGTTAAAAATTCATCTTTTGAGTGAAAAATTAATCTTATTAGTTGAAAATTTGTCTTTTTGGTTGAAAATTAATTTCTTCAGTTGGAAATTTAACCTGAAAGAAAAATTTATAACAGTCAGGGAAAGTGAAAAATTGTATCAAGATTGGGGAAAATTAGTAGTTGAAAAGGGGTGAACAGTGGGATAATGTCCTGATTATCCGATCAAGCCATCTGGTCACCCTAAGTTAAGTTCGCATATTCGCTTTGTTTTGATTGAACAATTATCTTCATAAAAATAAAATTCAAAGACATTATTTGCAACTGTGTATTAAAATTGTATCAGATACCTATTAAGGATTCTTTCTTTTCAGGAACTTGAGCCATGAGGTATATTTAAAGTTGAGAAAATTACCTGCAAACGTGAGGGAAGACACGCTGACAAAAATCATAGAACAGTTACTAAATCAAAACCTTGATACTCCAAACATTCAAAAGGACCACATCGATCGTGCAGTAAAACTATTGGTACAACCAGAATCTGCACTAAAGGACACAGAAACCATTTTAAATGTCATAAATGCTTATGATGTTCCTAAAGTGCAGTACGATCTTAACAGGAAAAAGTTCTTAGTTCGGAAGGTCGAGAAGGATTTCTATCCAGATGCTATACACAAGTCTCATGTTTTTAAGGACAGACTTGATTTATTGTACTATCGAACCTTGAGGCATGAGTTATTTACACCTTCCAAATTTGGTCAATCTGACGAAGGGAAATTAGAATTAGTTCCTATTGAATATTTACTCAGCGAAGCAAAGACTGACCACGTTTACGTCATTGGACTCCTTTCGCAACTTACTGAAGGACAATTTTATCTGGAAGACAGCCATGGGACAGTGAAACTGGATCTGAAGAAAGCAATATCCTTTTTATAAAAACTTCAACATTATTTTAAACTGGCAGTAAATGCTAGTTTTAGCATTTTACCTTTCTATTTCCTAACATTAAAAGCATATGAACATTTTAAAAATATATTATTACGAACATTTTTAAATATTAAAGAGCTTAAAAAATGTTTGAAACAATAATTAATTATTTAAAACTGAAAATGTTTGAAAGGAGGGGTTAACCACTTCGATCTTTCTTATACACTAGATTCCAAGATTACAGCGTTACATATAATTACATGGCATTGCACAAGATTACATGATCTTACACAACATTTTATGAGATTACATATGGGATTACACAAAATTATACAAGATTACATAGGAGTACATGGGATTAAATTAGATTATATGGATTACTCGGGGTTACATGATGTTTCAAAAGATTACAAGAAATTACAAAAAATAAAACGGGATTAAAAATGAAAAACGCAACTGAAAAAAGAGATATCAAAATCAGTAATAATATAAGGGACTGTGTCGTATACTGACATATTCAAATATTTATTCTCTGAATTAATTCTGAAATATAATTGATATTTTTGAATTTTCCTAAGTTTGTTGTCGTGACAAAAGTTCGTTAGTGCATAAATTACGTAAAGTCTTTTGGGTAAGAGGTCGGGGGTAGGTCAGGGATTTTTTTATGCTGTCTTATATGGGGTTGGAGAGGTATGGTCAAAACTATTTCTTGCGTAAGATATTTTGTTGAAAATTCCATAATTTTGTTAAAAAAAAGTTCCTTTTTGTTTGAGAATTCAACTGTTTTGTTGTAAATTCATCTTTTTGGTTTAAAAATTCAACAATTTGATTGCCATTTTTCTTTTTTCTTGACTAACAAATTTAGTTTCATTAAAAACTTAACCTATTTGTTAAACATTCATTTTGTTTTGAGAATTAATTTCTATTTGTAGAAATATCATCTTTTTTTGGTTAGAAATGCAACTGGTTAAAAATCGGTTAAAAAAAGTCTGGTTAAAAATTAAGGTTTGTGTTAAAAATTCAACTTTTTTTTAGAAAATTCAACAATCTGGTAGAAAATTCAACTATTTGGTCGAAAGTTCAACTACTTTGTTGAACATTCATTTCTTTGGTTGAAAATTCAACTATATTTTGTTGAAAATTTGTGTTATAAAATGAAGTGGCACTAATTTTCTACTATTTTTTAAAAATTTATGTCTATTTTGAATTTTTCAAATGCGTCCAAGGCCTCAATATTATTCTACGACTTTATTTTCCTTAACTCAAGCACACAACTTTCAGTCGGGTTTGATTATGGAAGGCTCTATAGTAATCGCCAATGGAAATTATATAGACAACGTTTTCGAGGTAAAAAATATCGGGTTTCCACCCCCAGAACCCACGATTAACACTCGAGCAGCTTTCGGAGATGTCAACACTTTCGGTGGTGACCATCCCACAACTCTAAAAATGTCTGAAAAACTAAAAAAGCACGAAACAGTAAATCAAAACGAGACACTGATATTCGTGTCGGACTTCTGGGTAGACGATATAAAAGTGATCGAAAAATTCACAGAGATACTTGAAGGGTATTCGAGCCATGCGCCCGCTGCTTTTGTACTTTGTGGCAATTTTCTAAGCTTTCCACCGGATGCGACCAGTCCTCAAAAGTTGAAGGATGGTTTTAAAACTCTTGCAGATATTATCACTCGATATGATAATCTTTTGGCAGAATCAAAGTTCATTTTGGTGCCTGGCCCCTATGATTTGGGTGCCTCCAGAATTCTCCCGAGGGCTTCTTTACCTAAGTCTGTACTAAAGGATTTCCTGACGCGAATACCTGGTGCAATTCTTGCAACGAATCCCTGCAGAATACAATTTTGTACGAAAGAAATCGTCGTGCTTAGGGAAGACATTGTGACAAAATTGTGTAGAAATACTCTCAAGTTCATTCATAATAGTGATGTTTATGAGCAAGTAAGTGTTTCCTTGATAAAAATAATTTTTAATACAAAATAAGAAGTGTTGGTCAACTATTTGTTCAAAGTTTTTGATCATTTAAATTCGAGCTGAAATTAGATTCTGAGATGTGAGAACAAGAATATAAGTATTATCAATTTGTTTTTAATGTTATATAAATACAACTTTTTCTGAGATTCTTGAGAAAATTAAAAAAGACTTTTGAAGATTTCGAATGTACCAAAAAAGAATGTAGAAAACTCTGAAGAACATTGTTTTATTTTACAGGATTTTACCAATTATTAGGAAAAGTTCGAGTCAGTTTAAAAGATATTGAGGTATTTTAGAAGTTTGGAAGAAATTGATAAATATTTTATCAATTTTTGGAAATCTTTCAAATTTTCAACCTCTTCAAAACTTCTAAAATTCCTAAATATCTTTAAACCTAAATCGAATTATTCCTAAAAGTTTGAAAAGTCTTACAAAATTAAAAAGATTGCCTCATTACCTTCCAGATCTTTATTTTTGACAATTTCGCAAATATTTTGATATGTTTAAAATCTTTCTAAATAAGCTCTTAAAATTAATTGTTCAACATGAAAAATCATTTCAAATTTTCCCAAGAAACTTAAGATTTTTTTTATTATATTTAAACCTTTCAAAATCTTTATAAAGATTAAAAATTGTATTTCGAAATCTTCAAAAATCTACATACTGACTTCAATTTGTTGAAATCTTCAAATTTTAAATTATTTCTGAAAATTTTTCAATACTTTCACATATGTTTTAAAATTATCCGAATTTTACCTAAAATGTTGGAAAAATCTTTCAAAATTATAAAAATTGCCTTAAAATCTTCCAGATTCTGTTTTGTTTGAAAATGTTTCGAAATGTTTTAAAATCGGTTTAAATAATCTCTAAACATTAATTTTTCAAAATAAAAAATCATAAAAAATTTTCCTAGGAATCTTAATATATTTTTTTATTCTCTTGAGACTTTTAAAATTCTTAAAAAGCTTCTAAATTTTTTGTTGCAAATCTTCAGAAATCTGCGTTTTAAATTTTTTGAAATATTCTTAAGTTTAAAGTTCGAGTCATTTTTAAATATATTGAGGTTTTTTAAAATTTTGGAAGAAATTTAAAATATTTGGAATCTCTGTAAAACTTCTAAAATTCTTAAATATATATTAAATTGATTCATCGAATTCTCTTGAATTCTTCTAAACTCAGTCCAATTTGACTGAAATCAATGAAATATTTTGGATTTTTAATATTTTTTAATTCATTTGGAATTCACCCTGAAGTCTTATTAATCAATCCTGAATTCTTTTAAATTCACTCATTTCGATTCAATTAAATGGATTTTTATTTAGTTTTTTGTAATTGACCCTGAAGTATTTTAAACTTACCTTAAATTCTTAGGCATTTCATGACATTCTTTTGAATTCCTTTGTATTTTTCTATTTGCATTCCAAATTTAATGAATTCGATGAATTTTTAAAATATTTTTGAATTGTTTTCAATTCACTTGCATTTTTTTAGTTCACCTTTAATTTTTACAAGTTTGATCGAATTCTTTTGAATTCAAAAGAACATTAGTCTATCTAAAATATGTTGTCTTTTTTGTTTTTTTCAGTATGCAAAGTCTATAATCTGCCAATCTCATTTAATTCCATTGACACTGCAAGCGATGCCTGTTTATTGGAAGTTCGATCATGCTTTGCAAGTTTTCCCTACTCCAGATCTTATTGTTGTTGCGGATACACATATGCCGTACAAGACGACTTATTCGGATTGTCACGTCATCAATCCGGGTTCTTTTCCAAGAAGTAATTACTCTTTCAATGAGTACGTCCCCGCAGAAAATATCATCGAAGTTTGCGCGGTCGGCGACGTAACTGAATAAGGTAATCGAAAGAAGACTCGTGCTTCTGTATTTTTGCAAATACATTAAGTTTATAATAATCACTGAATTTTATTTATTTATTTAAAAAAAAATAAAAACTTCTTATATGTACATAAATAATTTTCATTCATGAAGGTCTTAACAATTTATTTACGTAGGCAAGGTTACCCTACCTGGAAAACCTGGAATTGTAAGGGAATTTTTATATACCTGGAAAAACCTGGAAATGTCGGGAGATTTTTTCGAGAGCGTGCTTAATTTTGTTAAGAATTGCAATATAAAATTAAATAAGAACGATTCATTTATAAAAGTAGCTTTATATTACTGTATTTAACTGTTTTGTTGAAAATTTTTTTTTGTTTGTTTGAAATTAATTTTTTTGACTGAAATTTGAATTTTTTTATTTTTCGTTGAAAATTAATCGCTTTTAGTTGAAAATTCGTTCTTTTTGGCAGAAAATTAATCTTCTTGGTTGAAAGTTCATCTTTTTGCTTGAAATTCGACAGTTTTTTTCCATTTTTTTCTCTCTCTTGACTGAAAAATCATTCTTAGTTGAAAAGTATTCTTTTTGGTTGAATTCAAATGTTTTTGATTAACAATTAAACTGTTTTTTGGTTGCAATATCAACTAATACATTTTTTGTTCAGAATTCATATTTTTTGGTATACAAAAATTTTGTTTTTAAATTAATTTTTATAAATGAAAATGTAACTATTCCATTTGAATATTCCATCATCTTAGTTGAGTTTATTTATTATTTATTTATAGTTCAAAATTCGTATTTTTTTGGGATAAAATAAATCTTCTTGGTTGAAAATAAATCTTTTTGGTTGAAAATTAATCTTTTTGGTTGAAAATTAATTTATTCTAGTAAAAGCTTCATCTTTTTCGTTTAAAATTCAACTATTCCAGTTGAATATTCACGAGGGCTTGTTCACCCCTGAAATAATGTAAGTCCCACGATTCCAAAATCTTAAAAAATTGAAATTACCATCAAGGAACTTTCCAAGATTCGCGAAGAATTTTGAAGGTTTAAAAGAGTTTCAAGATTTCCGGCGATATTTTAAACTGGTTTTCAAGTGTTTTTGAGTCTCTGCGTCTTGGGATCTCAGAAATCTTACAAATCTGAATCTGATTTTCGTGATTCTGAATCATTCATTTTATGATTCTATAGTGACTTGAAACAAGATTTCCGAAGTGAATAGCCCATCGAAGATCCATCATTTTGGTTAAAAATTATCACTTTGTTTAAAAATGTACCTATTTTTTGCAAATTAGTTTTTTTTTAGTTGAAATTTTTTCAACTGAAAATGTAACTACTATTCTACTTTTTTATTGACAGTTTATCTTTTTTAGCTGAAAATTCGTCGTTTTTGGGAGAAATTAATCTTCTTGGTTGACAATTCATCTTTTAGGTTGAAAAAGGGTCATTTTGGTTGAAAATTCATTTATTCTAGTTACAGATTCATCATTTTAGTTGAAAATTCATCTTTATGTTTGAAATTCAACTATTCCAGTTGAATATTCCATCATTTTAGATGAAAATTGATCTCTTTGGTTAAACATTAATTTTTAAACTGAAAATTTAACTATTCAAACTTCAATTTATCTTTTTTAGTTGAAAATTCATGTATTTTGTTGAAAGTTCGTCTTTTTGGGTAGAAGTTAATCTTCTTGGTTGAAAATGCAACTATTCCAGTTAAAGATTCATAATTTTAGTTGAAAATTGGTGTTTTTTAGTTGAAAATTCATGTATTTTGTTTAAAGCTCGTATCCTTTTTTGCTAGAAAATTAATCTACTTGTTTGAAAATTCATCTTTATGGTTACAAATTCAAGTATTCCAGTTTAATATTTATCATTTTAGTTAAAAAATTAATCTGCTTGTTTGGAAATAAAACTACTTAGTTGAAAGTTAAACTCTTGTTACAAATTGATCTTTTTGTATTAAAATTCATCTATTGAAGATTAATCATTTTAGTTGAAAATTCATCACTGAATTTTTTTTTGTAATATTAATTTTATAACTGAAAATTCAACTATTCCATTTTTGGTTGAAAACAGATCTTTTATAGTTCCAAATTCAACTAGTTGGTTGAAAATTGAGCTTTTAGTTGAAAATTGAACTATTTGGTTGAGAATTCATGTATTTTTTTGAAAACTTATCCTTTTTGGTAGAAAATTAATCCTTTTGGTTTAAAATTCAACTATTTGGTTAAAAATACATTTATCTTTATGAAAATGCAATATTTTTACTTGAAACGTTAAGAGTTTGAAGCGATTTAAATTTAACTTAATATAGTACCGAAATTAATTTTACCTCAATATGCACTGAATTTGAAGTATACGAAGATAAAATAAGTATTGGTATGAATTATTATTCAAATTCATGGACTTTCGAGAGAAATTCAAGAAATGATTAATTATATTTTTAGTATTATTTAATTACATAATTAATATTAATACAAATAAACTGAAAAACATTATAATAAAATCGCGAAACTGTATACATATTCTGAGTAGATTGTTTTAAAAAATGCGAAATATTTGAATGTCTTCATACTATGAAATATGAAAAATTATACCTGGACAAAACGTGAAATTGTCAGGGAATTTTTTCCAGTATTTCGTAGGGTAATGGAAAAAGAAACAAATTGTGGACTATGTACAGCATTTATTACAGCGTTCGCTTATAATAAACTCCTTCACTTTTACAATACTCGAGGAGTCACTTCGGTTGATATCTTACAACAAATTTAGTACTAAGATAATAATGGTACGAATATTCTTAATCTGAGCATAAAAATAAGTTAATCACTCGATAAGGATTATCGATTATCTGGGAAAACTCAAATCTCCAATAATAAAATTGATGCTATATCAACAATCTGTATTCCCATTAGTCAATTAAGCTTCCAGTTTACTTTTTTTTCTCAAAACATGCATTGTATGTAGTTCCTTTGCATAAATATTCGCATGTACGTTCGCAGAATGTTTTTTTTCGCATAACAATATGATAGGTACAAGTGTTTCCTAATATCTCGAATCATAATGGAAGCAGCCACTGCCGATCGTTAAACTACATAACTGCCAAGTTATACATTTCAAAATACGAAGTTGTTTTCTGCACATAATTCTTACGATCGTGTTTTCTTTTCGTCTTTTTTTTGCTCAAATACGCCATATCATTAAGTGCGCTCTATCATGATAAATTATTTCAGCATATTTGCTTTTCTAAAATAAATGTACCTGCCATTATATTTTAAATATCGAAATTTTGACAAAAAGAATACTCTAACTTAAATTTAACTCGATGTATTCTGAGATTTGTATTCTCTCCAGACCGAAATGAGTTGATTTGAAGCTTTCTACTTTCCTGAGCATTACCCAGCATTATTGTGAAAAAAAAGGGGAAATGGATTGATGAGGTCGTTGCGATTAATCTATTTTAAATACATCACAGAATGTAATTTCAGTGGTTGCTGTAGCGAAAACTCCGGATACAAAGATAGGAAGAGATTGATAAAACTGTAATTATGTAGACTATCAACAACGCAATGTGTATAAAGTCAGAAATAGATTGGAGAGAAACCAAAGATAAAATCTCAACTTGCAAAACGTGGATATATCATTAAGCTCTCTTCATCCGAATCAAACAAGTGTCTTCGTAACTATTGCACATTATTGTGGACTTTTAATTTCACTCTAAATCAATTCCGCTTGCCACATACAAAACTACGAGTTAACGCTCCGCGTAAATTATTTTTCTTGGCGACGGTAGGAAGAGATAATTGAATACTCTCGAAAAAAGGGCGCAACTACATTTATGTTGTTTTACATAACCAGGATTTACAAATATATCTTTCATCGAAAATACAAAACACTTACTAATAGCTTTCACATTTTCCTGTTTCCTTACGTTTGAAACAAAAAGGATTCACAAAATTGTGTAAACGTGGATCCGTGTAATAATCTAAGCATTTTCACGTACTTAAAAAGTATTTGAGTCGGTTCGGGCTAAAATCATTTTAGAATACGAAGTAACGATTTAATACAATGTTACTTACATCGTTCATCACTATATGTACAAGTTTCAATATTGAAGCGTTACCATGCGATTTCAGTCAACGGACATTGTTTCAGTCCTCCTTACCACACGTTTCACGAATTTTCGGTCAGCATGACCCCTTTACCTGTAAACAGACCAAGCATATTGAATAGTATCTTTATGAAGAAAAACGTATCCTAAAAAATAAAAAATAAAGTATTAAAAAACTAGCCTTTTTAAATCAGTTAAAAATTAGTTTTTAAGCCAAACTTACAGTTTCCAACCTAATATATATATATATATATATATATATATATATATATATATATTTTTTTTATTATT
>CAKNYM010000788.1:0-14383 GCA_932195095.1 Andricus curvator | reverse complement strand
TATAATGATATTATATTATATATTATATAATTATATTATATATCATATAATGAAATTATATTATATATAATATTATATAATACTATTTTATTTTTGTCATAAGAAACACATTTTTTTCTTTTTAAAAATGACAATAGGAACATTTTGTGGTGTTTGTCCAAATTTGGTCGTTGGATTCTTGTTTTATTTTCAGGAATTCTGTACATTAACTTGATTATTGGATTCTAAATAGGATTTTGAATTTGATGTCAATCTAATTTAAAATTCTTAAATTTCAATTTTTGAAAATTCGTCTTTTTTAGCAGAAAATTAATCTTCTTGGTTAAAAATTTATCGTTTTGGTTGAAAATGTAGTTATATGGTTGAAAATATAACTCATTTGCTTAAAACTCGTCTTTTTGGTTTGGAAATTCAACATTTTAGATGATTTTTGTTCTTTATCATCTGCAAAATCTTTTTTACAATTGAGGATTCAACTATCTTGTTGAAAATTCGTCTTTTTGATTCAACTAAACTATCTTTGATATAAAATAAAAATATTTTTGGCGTTAAAATTTGAACTTCTGTGACACTGGCATGAATATCTTGTTTGAAATTCAATTATTTTGTCAAAAATAGAACAGTATTATTAAACATTCTTCTAATTAAATAAACAATTAGTCCTTTCAGATTGAAAATTCAACTGTCTTATAAAAATTAAATTTAATTATTTAATTATTTTTTATTTATTTTTTTTCTATAGTCAACGCGATGTGTAATTCTTAAGAATAGTCCTCACGATGTTCCATGCAAATTATCAGGCATCAGACGTATTTAAAAGTAAAAAAAATTATGTTAGTCAAAAAATGCTAATTTCTTTATCTTAAAGAATGCTCTACGGCTGGTGTGAAAAAGAGTTGCGTCTATAAAGATATTTTATTTTATTGATATTTTATTTTAATCTATTAAAGATTTGTTCTACATAATTAAATAATTAATTGAAGGGTAATATATCAGAAGGGCATAACCCACAAATTTCATATAATAAGTTTAGTCACTCAAAAAATTAAAAAAAGCTGGTGAATAATATTTTTTTAATCAAACGTTCTTTATTATTGATTCAGCAACTCAATAGCTAGAAAGTAAATTCTACCTTTTTTAAAATTCAAAATTAGATCCTGATTAAACTTTTTAGGATTCAATTTGCCACCAATTAACCTTTAGAGTACTCTCTAATTTGTATAAAAGTTTAAAATCCGATTTTTAGGAACGTTTTTAGTTTTTCCTGTAAAATCTTTAAATTTGTATTTTCACAAGAATATTAAGGGATTTCAAACTGTTTTATAGGATTCCAAGAAAAATCTAAGGATTGCATAAGATTTGAATGAAATTACAATTTCGAGAATTGGCAGTAGATTTTCTGGTATTCTTACAGACTGAAAAATATCTAATGGATTTTCAAAAGAACGATAGGAATTTAAAAAAAATCAAAATAATCTTAACAGTTTTTAAATCTTTTCATTTTTATTTTCTAAAGGAGTTTCGAAGAGTTCATTGCAAATACAAAAATTTTTGAGGCTTTTTAAAAGATTTAAATAAAGTACTGGTCTTACTGATAGTGTAAGAGGTTCATAAGTATGTCATTTTTAATGACGTTTTAGAATAAGTTGTTGATGCCTACAAAATATATTTTTTACATCTTCGCAACGCCTTTCGTAACTTTTATGACCGAAAACTTAAATTTTCGAAGCCTCTAAATAATTTTTCAAGCTTGCAAAGTTCGTAGAAGCTGATATTGGATAAAGTAATCGCTTTTCCATGTAAAGGAAAAGCCGATGAAATTCCTCGAATGGGTGTGTTTCGGGAGTTCGGTACATGAAACTTCAAAGGTTCAAAGAGAGAGAGAAAAAGGGGGGTCCGAAAAATATTACACTGCCCTCGGCAATTGTGCGTACCACCAACGCAAGTGCTATTAAAAATCACTACTGACTTTGAAACGTGATTACTCATTCCAAAAAAGCGAGAAACTTTTTCCAACAACCTTTGAAAAGATTATTAAATTTCGCGCCAAATGACCTCTAATAGAGATATTTTTGACCCCTTGAAGAGAATACACCACGTGAGAAATTTTAAAAAATTTACAACAATTTTTCGAATTTCGTACCTCGACTTCAACTTATGGCATGACCTAGAAAAGTTGCAGCAAAAATCTGAAATTCATACCGCATGGTCTTTAAAATCTTATCTTTAATTCAAGCCGATAAAACTTGAAAAATCTTTATGGGTTCTCGAGATATGACTAAAATTGTCCAAGCGTGCCTGAGTCGAGTTTCAGTCCCTCAAGCAGCCGGGGTGGCCGACAGCGGTGATCGCCGACTGAAACTCGACGCAGACACGCTTGGAAATTTGTTGTCATATCTTGAGAACCCGTGAATATTTTTGACGTTTTATCAGCTCAAATTAGAGATAAGGTTTCAGAGATGACGTCCTGTCAACTTCAATTTGTTTCCATAAGTTTTCTAAGTGACAGTACGAGTTGCATTCGAGAATAAAAGTCTGAAAAATTCTCGGCGATCAGCGCTGTCGATCATCCTGTCTGCTTGAGGGACTGAAACGCGACGCAGATACGCTTGGACATTTTTAGTCGTATCTCGAAAATTTTCGAAGGTTTTTGAATTTTTATTGACCTCAATTAAATATAAGACTTCAAGGACTGTGTAGTGTGAATTTCAGATTTTTGCTGCAACTTTTCTAGGTCATGCCACAAGTTGAAGTCGAGGTACAAGCTTCGAGAAATTAAAATTTTTTTTTAAACTTCTAAAGTACTATATCCTCTTTAAGAGGTGCAGAATATTTCTCTCAAAGTTGATTTGAAGAAAAATTTAAAAAGCTCACTAACAGTTTTTGAAAAAAGTTTCTCGCTTCTTTTTTTAACGATTCATCACGTTTTAAAGTCAGCAATAATTTTTAATAGTTCTCGTGCTGTTCAAACCGACAATTTTCGACGGTAATGTAATTCTTCAAACGTAGAAAATTTTCGACGGTAGGTGCGAAAAGGTTAAATCTAAAACATTGTAATTCTAACAATTATGCAATATATTTTTCTCTAGAATTTCTTTTTCAGGTGAACATATACTTGTATCTCTAAAGATTATAAATATTCCACTTTACACTATTTTTACAATATTTTTAAAATAAATGAATAATAAGTTGCCAAGTTATTGAATATTCTAATTTTTTATTTTCATAAGAACATCAATGGGTTCTAAACTATTTCAGGAGGTCTCAAAAGAATTCTGAATAAGATTTCAATAAGTGTTTGCACTTATCCAGAGAGTTTTAAAGAGGTTATTAAAATTGAAAATAATTTCAAGACTTTCCAAAAGATTTAAAAACACTAAACTTACTGACAGTTCACATCCTTTATATAAAGTTCAAAAGGAAGGGGTAAAAGTAGATATTTTTTACATCTCCGTAACTCCTTTCGTAGGAATTAGAGGAATTGAGAAAAGGAAAAAGAAGTAGAGAAGAATATAGGAGAAAATAGTAGTATACTGAGATGTGTGATAAAAAAAAAAGAGTAGAAAAATAGAAGGTTTAAAGAAGAGACGGAAAAGTCTGGGACAGAAGACATGGTTTGGAAGACTGCAAAGAGAGAGAGAGAGAGTGAGAAAAAAAGGAAGAAAAGAGTAAACCGGAATCTTGAGATGGTAAAATGGAAAAAAATATGTTATCTATTCTCTAGGATAGATAGAGAGGAATGTTAGGAAGGGAAGAAAAGATGGTAGGGCAAGAGACGAGGAAGAGGACATAGCAAGGGAAGAAATATTCAAGGTGTTAGGAATAACCAAAGATGGGAAGCTACCTATTATAGCTGAGACTCCAAATAAGCTCTGGAAATATAGGAGGAAAGAACTAAAAAAATGAGGATGAACAATATGCAGTAGAGTATGGAGAAGAGAGGGGTAGAGTCATGGAAAGAAGGTGTAGTTTCATCCATCGTGGAAAAAAGTCAAAGGGGGAGAGGTGAAAGATTATAGGAGTATAAAAGGAAGTAGAGAAGAATAGAGGAGAAAAAAGAAAGAGTATGCTGAGATGTGTGATAAAAAAAAGAGTAAAAAAAGAGAAGGTTTGAAGAAGAGACGGAAAAGTCTGGGACAGATGAGATGGTTCGGAAGGCAGTCAAAACAGCGAGAGAGAGAGAGAGAGGAAGAAAGAAAAGAGTAAACCGGGATCTTGAGATGGTAAAATGGAGAAAAAAATGTTATCTATTTGCTAGGATAGATAGAGAGGAATGTTAACAAAGAAAGAAAAGATGGTAGGGAAAGAGACGAGAAAGAGGACATAGCAAGGGAAGAAATAGTCAAGGTGTTAGGAACAATTAAAGATGGAAAGCTACCTATTATAGATGAGACTCCAAATAAGCTCTGGAAATATAGGAGGAAAGAATTCAGGAGATGAGGATGAATAATGTGTAGTAGAGTATGGAGAACAGGGGGGTGGAGTTATGGAAAGAAGGTGTAGTTTTATCCATGGTGGAAAAAAGTCAAAGAGGAGAAGGTTAAAGATTATAGGAGTATAAAAGGAAGTAGTGAAGAATATAGGAGAAAAAAATAGTATGCTGAGATGTGTGATAAAAAAATGAGAGTAGAAAAAGAGGAGGTTTGAAGAAGAGACGGAAAATTCTGGGACGGATGGGATGATTTGGAAGGCAGTCAAAACAGCGTGAGAGAGAGGAAGAAAGAAAAGATTAAACCGGGATCTTGAGATGGTAAAATGGAGAATAATATGTTATCTATTTGCTAGGAAAGATAGAGAGAAATGTTAACAAAGGAAGAAAATATGGTAGGGGAAGAGACGAGGAGGAGATAGCAGGGAAAGAAATAGTGAAGGTGTTGGGAATAATAAAAGATGGAAAGCCGCCTATTATAGATGAGACTCCAAATAAGCTCTGAAAATATGGGGGAAAAGAATTAAAGAAATGAGGATGAATAATGTGCGGTAGAGTATGGAGAACAGAGGGGTGGAGTTATGGAAAGGAGGTGTTAAAGTTTATAGGAGTGTAAAAAGAAGTACAGAAGAATATAGAAGACAAAAGTAGTATACTGAGATGTGTGATAACAAAATGAGTAGGAAAATAAAAGGTTTGATAAAGAGACGGAAAAGTCTAGGACGGAAGAGATGGTTTGAAAGGCAGTCGAAAGAGAAAGAGAAAATTAAGGAAAAGAGTGAATCGGGATCTTGATATTGTAAAATGGGGAAAAAAATGTTATCAATTAACTAGGATAAATAGAGAGGAATGTTAAGAAAGGAAGAAAATATGGTAGGGAAAGAGACGAGGAAGAGGACATAGCAACCGAAAAAATAGTCAAAGTGTTAAGAATAATGAAAGATGGAAAGCCGCATATTATAGATGAGATTCCAAATAAGCTTTGAAAATATGGGGGGAACGAAATAAAGAAATGGAAATGAACAATGTGCAGTACCAAATGGAAAGGAGGGGGTGGAGTTATGGAAAGAATGTGTAGTTTTATCAATGGTGAAAAAAAGTAAAAGAGGAAGAGGGTAAAGATTATAAGAGTGTGACGCTAATGCCAGCATTTTATAAAGTATATGTAACTGATTTATCGGAGAGGATAAAGAAAGAAGTTGAGTACAAAAATAGTAATGGACAACATATATATTCTGAATTATTTTTCAAATAAAAGGATCAAAAGGGAAAAGGGGGGAATGATAGAAATATTCGTGGACTCAAAAGCAGTATTGGATCCATTGAACCGGGTCGCGATATAAAAAGTTATAATGGAAAATAAGATAAAAGAGAGTTTAAAAAAGAGTGTATCGGAAATTTTTTTGAGAGATAAAAAGAAGGGTAAAGGCAGCAGAGCAAGTGGGAGATAGTTTCTGGTTGGTGAGAGGAGTAGAAGAAGCTTATTCTCTGAGTCCACTTTTATTTAATATATTAATTTCGGGCTTGAAGGAAGAAATAAAGAGAAAATGATGGAGAGGAGTAACATTGGGAAAAAGCATATATACACTGACATATGCTGATGATATAGTGTTGATAGCAGAGGATGAAGAAGGGATGTCAGACTTAACTAAAGAATGGGAGAAATACTTAGATAGGAAAAAGTTGAATTTAGATGTGGACAAACAAAGATAGTGGGGCTTAGAAAAGGAGGAGTAATAAAAAAGGAATGAACTGTAAGATGAAAGGCAGTAAAGTCAGAAGAAGTAAAGGAGTGTAAATATCTGAAAGATGAAACCTTGTAAAGAAATGGCGATCTTAGAACTCATATTGGAGAAAGGATAAAACCAGCGTTAGAGGTAATGAAACAGATATAGGGAATAGGAAAAAGAAGGTTAAAAGAAGATTAAAGGAGGAGAAAGTGGTTATTTGATGAGATGAGAAGAAGAAAGAAGTTAGTTCTTCAAGGTTAGAGATATAGAAGAGGGAAGTGGAGTAATCCATAAAGAATTGAAGGAAGAGGAGCGAGAGGAAAAGACAAATAATAGATAGATTAGGGATGGTTGAGGAATCGAAAAAATAATAAATCGTATGAGATGATAAAAAAGGAAGGAGTACCCAAGTATTTGGGAGAAGGATGTAGAGGAAAGGAAACCCCAGAATATGAAGGTTTGGTTAGAATAATAGGGAGAGAAAAGGTTATATTGGGATAAGGAAGAGAAAAGAATGTGCAGAATCTGCGAATAAGAAGAGAAAACAAAGGAGTATGTATGGGAAGGATTCAGGAGAGAAATTAAAGATAAAAGAACCTGAAAAGAGAATGTGGTAAGGATTTTAGGGGGTGAGGGGATAAATAAGGTTAGGAGTGGATGAAAGAATTGTAATATTGTAACATCGTAAAGAAAGGTCATGTAAAACCTTAGAGGACATATTAGGGCACACTATGAATAAAAAATTCATTCCGTAACTTTTCTGACTGAAAATTCAAATTTCTAGAGCATCTACAAAAGGCGGTACTCGAAGATAAGTGTAACTCAAAGGAAAATATTTCTTCTAAAAAAGTTGTAATAATTGTTCAAGTTTTGAAAGTTTGCATAAGAACAGATATTGCATGAAGTAATCGCTTTTGCATGTAAAGGAAAAGTCGATGAAATTTTTTGAGTGTGTGCGTTTGGGGCGTTCGGTGCGTAGAACTTCAAAGTTTCAAAGAGATGGGAAGAACGTCGCGTCGCTTCTTTCAATGTCGGGAGGGGTAGATTATCTTGCTGCTTGGTAATACCGCCTCGTGGAGATTAAAATTAAAATTGATTTAGGTCCTCGACGATTATCACGTCATGGTTAAACGAGTAAGAAATTTTGCTGCCAGCGTAATATTGAATTTTCCAATCGATTAAATACTTCAAGTAAACAACATACTAGAAACCGATTTTAATAAGGAATTACGATTTTTATTTAAAACTTGGTATTTTTTTAAATCCGGCCCCGGATTTATTTCAGATATTCAAAATAGTGCCAACAGTGGTACAAGTTTTCAAAAATAGTTGGAAAAAAATTATCAGGGATTAGGGTATGAGGGTGATTAATAAAAAATTATTTTTGAATCCGAACACGCACCCCAGCCTCAGTTTTACTCAATTAATTAATACAATTTTTTATTGAAAATGTTTGAAATCATTTTTGAATGAAATAATGTCTTATTTGTTACAAACCGTATGAAAGATTCTTACAGAAAAATGTATACAAATTTAATGTATGCATTTTCAAGCCATTGAGAAAATGAAAATGACAAAAAATCAATAAAAAAGACACAACTCAAAAAGAACACCTTTAATCATATCCAATAAAATTTTTTTTTTGATGTGTCGAATGTAAAGGTAAAAAATAGGCAAGTTTGCCTGCTAAAGTTCAAAAATAATTGTTTTGCCTCATAAAATGAATCAGCATAATATATAAGTATGGATTAGATTAAATACATTTTTAACTACTTCTTCGTCTGACTACAGTCATCCATACCTACTTAGAAGCTATCAATTCAAAATAATGCATTTTGTAATGATAATCGATTTAAAATAGATTGACAATATTAGGGTGATACAAATTTATGAAATCCTTTGTAATTCCTTGAAATGTATAACATCCTTTGAATTTTTTAAATCCATGGTAATCGCACAAAAATCTAGTAAAATCCCGTACAACATAACATCTGTAATATCTTTCCAAATTCTTTAAAAAATTCTTAAATCTTTAAAATCTCTTGAAATCTTTTATATTTGCTAAAATTTCTTTAAATGTTTTGAAATACTCTAAAAACTTTGGAAGTCCTCGAAAATTTTCATATCTGTTGAAATCAACTGAAATCTATCTAAAAAACCTTAGACAAGCCCTTGAAATTTATAATAGTTAATAATCTCATCAAATCAGTTTTTTTTCGAAATCCTATAAAAAAGTCAAATATTGTAAAATTCCTCGAAATTTTCAAAATATTTTTAATCTTCTCGAATCCTACGCAAATCATTTAAAATTCCTTAAAAATTTTTTCAATTTCTTGAAATTTTCTATGATCGTACAAAATTCTTTTGAATCTTATGAAATGCATCGGCATTTTTTTAAATAAGTTATATCCTGAAATAACTTTTGAAATTTTTAAAGATGCCTAAACCTTGTGTAATCCAAATGAATCTTCCGAAATTTTGTACTTCTTGAAATAAAAATTTTTTTTTGAATTCTTTTAAAATTATATTTTGAAGGATATCTCAAATTTCATTGAGATTTTAATGATTACAACAGAATCCAAGAAGTTTCACAGGATTTTAAATCATTTCAGGGATTCGAAAGGATTTTAGAGAATTGCAAAGATTTTAGCATATTTTCAAAGATTTCAAGGGATTTTGGAGGATTTGAAAGATTTCAAGAGATTTTAATAAGTTTGATCTGATTTCATAGAATTTCAAAGTATTTCAAAGGATTCGTAGAAATTTTACTATCAAGATTTTAAAAAATTCCAACGGATTTAAAGCGATTTGAATGGGACCTCATAGGATTTAAAAGATTCGAACGTTTTTACATAAATGAAATTTTATTTTTAAATGTCAAGATGTACGGAATTTCCAAAGATTTCTAGGGATTTCACAAGACTCAAGTATCCTTAAAATTTTCAAAGGTTATTTCAGAATATATGTAATTTATTTCAATGAATGTCGAGGAATTTCATGTGATTTCAAAGAATTTAGTAAGATTATAGAAAACTTCAAGAGATTACAAATTTTCTGAGGATTTTACTAAATTTTTTGCGATTACTAGGGATTTTACAAAATTCAAGGGATTTTATAAATTTTAGTGGATTACAAAGTATTTTAAGGAGTTTAGGGTGTATTTAAAACAATTTCGAAATATTTAACAAGATTCCAAAATTTTTAGGAGTTTTCAAAGAATTCATGAGGATTTTTGAAAGAAATTTAACTTTTCACATTTTTCAACAGTAGCTACTGTGATAACTGATATAGTTTAGAAAAGAAAATTTTTGAACTAAAATATGTTCGAAATCAATGAATTAGTAGAAAATATATCTACTCTAAACTATACTTATATATTAGGCTGATTCATTTCAGGAGGCAAAAAAAATTGTTTTTGAATTTTTGCACACACACTAGCCTAAGTAGTACCTTTTTGGTCGACACATTAAAAAAATAAAGAACCGGTTATGATATAGCAGAGATATCTGGAACTATTTGAAACAAATATATTACGTGACAAGATTTCTGAAAAATTTCAAGAATTTATCGATTTACGTACTTTGATTGACTTAAACTTGCCTTATCGTTTAGTATATTTGTAAAAAAAATCTCAAATTTGATGAAAACAATTTTTGAAATCTTATCTTTAATTTAAGCCAATAAAAAGTAAAAATGAAACTCGATGCAGATATGCTTGCACATTTTTAGTCATATCTCGGAAACCCGTAAAGTTTTTGCAAGTTTTATTGGCTCAAATTGAAGATAAGATACCACAAATTGCATTCTGTAAAGTTTATATTTTTTTTACAATTTTTCTAGATCACGATACGAGATGAAGTGGAGGTACAAAATTCGAGAGATTTTCGAATTAAAAAAAAACCTTCCTACGTGATATATTGATATCGAAGAGTCCAAAATACCTCTACTAGGGCTCATTCGACGTGGAATTACATAAGCCTAATAACTATTGAAAAAAATGTGTTTATAAAATTAAATTTTATAAACTAGCTGTGAATTCGATCTCGAGTGTTTCCGCTTTGTTTGTATTTATAATTATATGGTGCTCATTTCACGAGCACTTTGCTTCCTGTTAGCAAATGTATTTGCTTCCTCATAGAGGAAGCATTATTTATTTTTTTCAATAATTGACGAATCAAAGTCTTGATTTTGATCAATTAAAAAAAATATCACAAAAAATACAAAATTAAAAAATAATACAAACACTTTTTAAATACAAAGACAAATCAGACAAATCAAATTTTGTATTCGAAATGATAATTTTTCGACCTGGAAAAGGAAAGGGAAAAGTTCTGTCGCACCCTATCCCTTTTTCCAGCTTTATTATTTCTTTACAAAAATTGTCAAAATTACTCTATTTGAAAACTTAGGATCAAAAAGTCTTTTCTATTCATGCGTCAACTTTGAATTATGTCAATGAAAAAAGTTTTTCTGTTTGAAACAGATGACTCAAATATTATAAATAAGCATAACTTCCTTAATCTTCAATAAAATGTATTAATATTATAGGTAAATCGATTCGTTTCGAATGAACAAATCTTTTCTGTTCTTGCATCAACTTTGAATTATATTAATGAAAGAAGTTTTACTACAAAAAACCGTATTTGCAAATATTATACATTACCATAGCTTCCTTACTCTTCAATAAAATGTATTATTATCATAGGTAAATCGATTTTTCTAAAATAAACACATCTTTTCTGTTCATGCATTAACTTTGGATTAAGTTAATGAAAAAAGTTTTACTATAAAAAACCGATTTTCAAAATATATAAATTACCATAACTTCCCTACTCTTTAATAAAATGTATTGATATTATAGGTCAATTGATTCGTCTTGAACCAATGGATCTTTTATATATTGTTGCATCAACTTTGAATTATGTTAATGAAAAAAGTTTTACTATAAAAAACGGATTTTTAAAATATTATGCATTACCATAGCTTCCCTACTCTTCAATAAAATGTATCAATATTATAGGTCAATCGATTCGTCTCGAATCAACACATCTTTTCCGTTCTTGCATCAACTTTGAATTATATTAATGAAAAAAGTTTTACTATAAAAAACCGATTTTCCAAATATATAAATTACCATAACTTCCCTACTCTCTAATAAAATGTATTATAATCGTAGGTCAATCGATTCGTCTCGAACCAAGGAATCTTCTATATTCCTGCATCAACTTTGAATTATGCTAATGAAAAAAGTTTTACCAATTCATCTGCAACCGTTTTCAAGTTATCGTGTTCACAAAAAAGTGTGACATCCACACACACACACACATCTTCAAAATCTGTTGAAATCCACTGAAAGCTATTAAAAATCCTTGAATTCTGTTAAAATCCTCTGAAATTCCTGGAAAACTTTACAATTTTTCAAATTCCTCGAAATCTATATCAGTTTCTTACAATCATATGGAATCTTTCTTTTTATTTCTTTTTAAATCCTATAAACTCCTCAAATATTGTAAAATTCCTTAAAATCTTCTTTAAAATCTCACGAGATTTCTCGGAGTCTTTTAAAATATATTTTATTCTGTAAAATGCTTGAAAAATTTTAAAAATCCTTAAATCTTGTGAAATCCTTAGAAATATTTTGAAATCCTGCACAACATCTTGAAATTTAGTTTATTTTTAAATTTCTTCAAAAATGTTTGTATCTTTTAAATTCTCTGAAAACCCGTAAGATCCATTTAAATTTGTTTAATCTTGAAATTTCTTTGAATCATGTAAAATAACCTAAAGTTCTTTAAATCCTTTCAAATCCATTATAATTTTTTAAATCTTGATAGTACATTTTTTACAAATCCATTGAAATGCTTTAAAATCCTATGAAATCAGATAAATAGCATCTCATTTTTAATTAATTCCAATAAAATTTCAAAAATCTTTATGGGTTCCCGAGATATGAAAAAAATGTCAAAACATTTCTGCGTCGAGTTTCATTCAGCGATCAATTCTGTCGGCCGGACTAAAACTGGATGCAGATACGCTTGGACATTATTGATCATATCTCGGGAACCCATAAACATTTCTCAAGGATTTTTGAATCAAGGAATCTTTTCCGTTTTCGCATCAATTTTGAATTCGGAGTGTTTCGTCGTCCCGAAATTCGGGATGAGTAGTGAAGTATTTTTCATAAGCTTGGCTAGTCGTCCCGAATTTTCGGGACGACTAGTCCATCCCCTTTTCCAACTCCCCCAATTTTTCGGGACGACTAGCCACAGCATTTTGGATTATGTTCGTGAAAAAAGTTTTACTATAAAAAACCGTGTTTCCAATATTATGCATTACCATAGCATCCTTACTCTTCAATAAAATTTATCAATGTTATAGGTCAATCGACTCGTCTTTAATTAACACAACTTTTCTATCCTTGCATCAACTTTGAATTATGAGAATGATAACATTTTTACGATAGAAATCGATTTTAAAAATGTGTGAATTACTATAACTTCTCTAATCTTTATCAAAATGTATTAATCTTGCAGTTCGGTCGATTTGTCTCGAATCGAGGAATCTTCTATACTGTTGCATCAACTTTGAATTATGTGGAAGACAAAAGTTTTACTATAAAAAACCGTATTTCCAAATATAATGTATTGTCAATCGATTCGTCTCGAATCAACACATCTTTTGTGTTCTTGCATCAACTTTGAATTATATTGATGAAAAAAGTGTAACTATAAAAAACCGATTTTCAAAATATATAAATTACCGTAACTCCCTTCGCTTTATTAAAATGTATTATTATTATAGGTCAATCGATTCGTCTCGAACCAAGGAATATTTTATATCCTTGCATCAACTTTGAATTATGCTAATGAAAAAGTTTTACGAATTCATCTGCGACCGTTTTCAAGTTATCGTGTTCACGAAGAAGTGTGACACATACACACATTCACAAACACACACACACATCCGGACAGTTGCTTAGAACATTGTATTAGACATTTTTACATTGAGGAAGATTTAATTAAATTAATTTAAAAATCTTGGAAAATGTTACCATTACAAAGCTTCCTCTATGATGAAGCAAAAAATAAACTGATTAAAAAATTTCTACATATTGCGATAAGATATCGAGTTACAAAATCGCGATTTACTTGCGTCTGCCTTTCAAGGGGTGCGATAATATAAAAAAGGTTGAGCGAACTATTTATTAAGAGGCGCTGGATTGGCATCATCGATAATCGTCATCTGGGCTCCGACGATGCCAGACAGAAATCTCAGTGACTGCGGGTTGCGTCGATAAAGAAAAAAAGGCAGGGTTAGATATGAGGGTGCGATCACGTCCGGATGCGAAAATCGCGCCTCAGACGAATTCATAGGTGAAGACTGAAGAGGGACGGGCATGGCCTCGTTTTCCTTTTTTATCCCACGGGCGTAAAACTGTCGTAATCACTGCTCCGTTTGCGACCTGCTGTTACCCTGGATAAATGTTTCCTGGTTATGGTTTTCAGTGATTCTCAACTTTAGAGCTTTAGTCACGTTTTGTTATGTTTTTTTTATGATTGATATAAACATTTGTGAATGAGCGATATACTTTTATAGGATTTTATCAAATTTAATCAGACCTGGATTATTGTTTCAGCAAATGTTTTATTAGCAGCAAAATATTTTTTTATGCCATTATATGTATGAATATATGAGAATGACAACTGAATAGGGACCAAAAATAAAACTGCAGAGAATGAAACAAAATATTTTTCTGGGATAGATTGTCCAATATAATTTTTTTTTTAAATTATAGAAGCATGTGTTCCCCGAAAACTTTATATTGAAGATGTAAAAACTTTTGGGAAAATTTTTTTCTGTTCGCCAAGGGGAAAAAATGAGCCTTATCCAGTTTTCCATCTCATAAATTTCTAAATTATTCAATTTTGGGTTAGATTAAAACATTGTTTTAATGCGGATTGTTGATGTCTATGAAACATATATTACTTGTTCTATTATTCTTTTATTAAAACAACCCTGCTGAGGAAAAATCGACAAAAATGGTAAAGAAACTCTTCTGTGCCAGTATCAATACCTCTTCAAGAAGTAGTGTACGAGATAAAAATGATTTCCTAGTATTTTCTGACAATGACACATCGATGTTATTAAAACGATTCTATATAATTGAGCTCTATAGTTATATGTATATGTATATTCAGTGCATTGGAGTATTTCCTCACAGCGA
>CAKNYM010000557.1:0-14010 GCA_932195095.1 Andricus curvator | reverse complement strand
TCGAAAAAAGGGCACTAATAGGTTGTGTATTATGCCATTGAGATTATTTGGTTAAAATATTACATCAAACAATTCATCCTTGTAGGAGGAAAAATGTTCCCCGTTTCAAGAGCGCCAGTTTTCGGTTCATCGTGGATACTTTCCCGGTGGCGGATTGCTAGTTTCCAGGCGCATAAATGAAGCACATTTTCGATTAATTTAAAAAAAAAAAAACATTTTTCGAAAAAAGGGCACTAATAGGTTGTGTATTATTCCATTGAGATTATGTGGTTAAAATATTACATCAAAAAATGCATCCTTGTAGGAGGAAACGTGTCATTTGTAATACATGGGCTAAAAATCTAGCCTGAGGAAGCACCTTAATTCCTTAGCTGCCCATCAATTTCGCAGAATATATTAATCTTGAATTTTTATTTCAGGATGTATGTGCTTTCGTGAGTCCTGAAATGCGAGGAGGAGTTTTATACACAAAATGTGAATGTGTTTCTAGAAATGGTCTCCAGGACGATTGTCCATTAACTCTTTGCCAAGGACAACCTGATTGTTTAATAAAACCCTGGCCAGAATGTCCACCTGGAAAATACTTTCGTGCTCGACATCCGGATGTTTATATTTCATCCCCAAGTCCAAATTCCTTAACTTTATAATAATTTCTGATTACAAATTTTAAATATTCATAAAAATAGCAAATACTGGATATAATTATCAGCTTTAGTAATTAGCTTCATGTATAGATTTCCGCAACCAATTTATATAGATTAGAGTAAAAAAGAAGTACTCAAGTATTTCGACAATAAAAAGAGAATAATTTGAAAAAGAATAACTGTAACATATGCTGTGTACAAATTATTTTAAAAAAATAAAGAATTTTTATTAAAAAAGTATCAAGTTTATAATCTAAACTTTAATGCTAAATATTTATTTATTTATGATAGTTTAGAAATAATCAATTTAACAGGGTGGCCGCGAAACTTCATTTTCAAAATGTCCTGACTTTTTTCTTATTTTTCTCGAACCAATTTTTCATTTTATTTTAATCTTGTAACATTTGTAACATAAAATCTTTTATGAACGGAATAAAACAATTTTAGATTGAAGTAAACAAATTTCAAATACATTTATTTGCTTCAACCAAAAATATGACTTTTCTACAATAAACAATGAATTTTCTACAAAAAAGGACAAATATTGAAAAAATAGTTTAATTTTCAACTGAAAAAGATCAATTTTCAACCAAAAATCGAATAGTTATATATTCAATTAAAAAAAAAAAATTTTCACCCAAAAGCACGAACTTTCAACCAAATAAATCTTCGACCAAAGAAATTAATATTCAACCAAAAAGATGATTTTTTTACCAAGAAGCAATATATTCAACCACGAAAGGCGCATTTTCAACTAAATAGTTGAATTTTCAACTGAATAAGATAAATTTTCAACCAAACATGAAATAGGTAAATTTTCAATTTAAAAAGTTAAATTCAATTTTCGACCGAAAAGATAAATTTTTAACAAAATAGTTCAATTTTCAACCTAATAATTAAATTTTCAATAAAATATTTGGATTTTTAACCAAATACTTAAATTTTCTACCTAAAACATGAATTTTTAATCAAATAGTCGAATTTTCAAACAAAATAGATGTTTCAAAAAATTCAATAGTTAGTATTTCAACATAAAATAACGAAAGAGTTATAAAAATAATAGTTCAATCTTTAAGAAAAAAAAGTGTAATTTTCAACATAATAATTAAAATTTCAATCAAGAAGTTTAATTTTCTACGAAAAAAGATGACTTTTCCATTAAATACGTGAATTTTCAACTGAAAGAGACCAATTTTTAACCAAAAATGGAAAAGTTGAATTAAAAAAAATAATAAGTTTCATTGAAAAAAAAACGAATTTTCAACTAAATAGTTGAATTTTCAACTGAATAAGATAAATTTTCAACTAATCATGAAATAGTTACATATTCAATTTGAAAAGTTAAATTAAATTTTCGACCAAAAAGATAAATTTGTTACAAAATAGTTCAATTTCCAACAAAATAATTAAATTTTCAATAAAATAATGGAATTTTTAACCAAATACCTAAATTTTATACGTAAAACATGAATTTTCAATCAAATAGTCGAATTTTCAAACAAAATAGATGTTTCAAAAAATTTAATAGTTAGTATTTCAACATAAAATAACGAAATAGTTATAAATAATAGTTCAATCTTGAAGAAAAAAAAGTGGAATTTTCAACATAATAATTAAAATTTCAATCAAGAAGTTCAATTTTCTACAAAAAAAGATGACTTTTCCATTGAATACGTGAATGTTCAACTCAAAAAGATCAATTTTTTAACTAAAAATGGAAAAGATGAATTAAAAAAGAAAATAACTTTCACTGAAAAAAACGAATTTTCAACAAAATAGTCAAATTTTCAATCAAAGAGATGAATTTTTAACTGAAATAATGAATTTTCAATAAATATTTTTCAGACAAGAAAAAAAGAAAGGTTCATGCAAATTGTTGAACTTTGAAGCCAAAAGACGAATTTTCTGTACTACAGTTGAATTTACCACCCGGAAAAGTGAATTTTCAACAAAATAGTTAAACTTCCAACCGAAAAAAATGAAGTTCTAACCAGAATAGTCACATTTTCAGTTAAAAAAATTCATTTTCAACCAAACAATTAAATTATCGAGCAAAAAGATGAATTTTTTGTTCGATTTTCTACCAAAAATCAAATATTTATATCTTCAGTTTAAAAAAATAATTTTTAACCCAAAAACACAAATTTTCAACAAAATAGTTAAATTTTCGACCAAAAAGATGAATTTTCAATTAAAAATGGAAAAGTTAAAATTTCAGAAAACAAAATTTATTTTCGCCAAAAAAAAATGAATTTTCAACGAAGTAGCCAAATTTTCAACCAATAATATAAATTTTCAATAAATAAAGATTTTTCAGTCAAGAAAGGAAAATAAGTTCATCCAAATTGTTGAACAAAATAGTTAAACTTTCAAACAACCAGATGAAGTTTCAACTAAAATGATAAATTTTTTACTGAAATAGTTTAATTTTCAGTTAAAAAAAATTGATTTTCAGCCAAAAAATATTACTTTTCTACCATAAAAAATAAATTGTTAATCCAGAAGGACGAATTTTCAACAAAACAATTAAATTTTCGACAAAAAAATACGAATTTTCAACAAAATATTTCAATTTTCAATCAAACAGTCGAATTTTCAAACAAAATTTAAAAAAATGTTGCACTTTAAACCAAATATTTGAATTTTCAGCCCTAAAAGATGAATTTTCAACAAAATAATAAAATTTTTAACAAAACAGTTGGATTTTCAACATAAAAAAATTAATTCTCAAGTAAAAGATGTAACAGTTGGTATTTCAACCGAAAAAAAAATTGTACAAAAAAAAATTAATTTTAAAAACAGAAAGACGAATTTTCAACCAAGAAGTTTAAGTTTCTACGAAAAAAGATGAATTTTCAACAAAATACATAAATTTTCAAACAAATAGTTGAATTTTCCATTAAGAAGATCCACTTTTAACCAAAAATGGAAAAGATAAATTTTCAAAAAAATAATTGATTTTCCAACATAATAATTAAATTTTCAATATAATAGTAGAATTTTTAACAAAATAATTGAATTTTTTTTAGCATTTGAATTTTAAACTACAAAAATAAATTGATAAGTAAAAATATGTAATAGTTTATATTTCAACCGAAAAAGATGAAATTTCTAAAAAAAAAATGAATTTTAAAACTCAAAAGACGAATTTTCAACCAAAAATGGAAAAGTTTAATTTTCAGAAATAAAATAATTTTCAATAAAGAAAACGAATTTTCAACAAAATAGTTGAATATTCAACCTGTAAAAAAGCCAAAGGGTTGAATTTTCAACATAATAATTGAATTTTCAATACAATAGTTGAATTTTCAACCTATTCAAATGAATTCTTAGGGGAAAAAATGTAAAACTTGGTATTTCAAACGAAAAAGATGAAATTTCTACCAAAAAAGATAAATTTTTAAACAAAAAAGACGAATTTTCAAACAAGAAGTTTAATTTTGTACGAAAAAAGATGAATTTTCATTAAAGTACATGGATTTTTAAACAAATACTTGAATTTTCAATTAAAAAGGATCAGTTTGCAACCAAAAATGGAAAAGTTAAATTTTCAGAGAAAAAATTAATTTTCATTAAAACAAAAAACGAATTTTCAACAAAATACTCAAATTTTGAACCAATAACGAGATTAATTTTTAATTAAAATGATGAATTTTCCAACCAAATAGAAGAATTTTCAATCAATAAGGTTTTTCAGTCAAGAAAGAAAAAAAGTTCATCAAATTTTTCGAATTTGAAGCCAAAAGACGAATTTTCTGTACTACAGTTGAATTTTCAATCCAAAAATATGAGTTTCCAAAAAAAAGTTAATTTTGAACCAAAATAGAGGAAACTTCAAACCAAAAAAATTAGTTTTATACAAAACAAATTTACAATTTAAAAAAATCAATTTTCAAAAAAATAGTTAATCTTTTCAACCAACAAGATGAATTTTCAACTAAAATGATGAATCTTCAACAACAAAATAATTTTTTAACAAAGTGGTTCAACCTTCAACCAAGTAGTCCAATTTTCAACCTAAAAGATGAATTTTCAACAAATAGTGGAATTTTAGACCAAGAAACATTGCAGTTAAATTTTCAACATGAAAAATTTAATTTTCTATCAAAGTAGTTGAATTTTCTAAGATATAATAAATCACTAACACGAATATTATATCAGAGTGGCAAACCTTCATTTTCAAAATTCCCTAATTTTTCCCTGACCAATTTTATAAATTAACCATTAATTAATTAATTAATTAACCATTAATATTCAAAGCTCAAAATCTTATTCTTGTAAAAATGTTTAAATAGAATCTTTTATAAAAGGAGAACAAAATTTCAAATTCAAATGTCAAATTTTCAAATTTATTATCCTTGACAGTTAATTAAAGTGCCTCTTATAGAAATTTCCCGACTTTTTCAAGATTTTTTCAAAATCCCTGACTTTCCCTGCCCAAAAAAATTTCCAGACTTTTTCCTGATTTCTGGGTTTTCCCTGTTTATTTATATTGTTACATATCAAATTTGCAGGGACTCGTTTTTTAAAACTTAATTATTGCGGAAGTTTTCTGTTTCCTTGGAAACTGTATTGCAAAAAAATGAAAGAAGACAATCAGTCTTATCAAATTTCCTGTCAATGAAAAATCACTTTTCAGCCTTTGGCGACTTTTTGCCAGAAGCTAAGGCCTTTCGGACAATAAAAATATAAATTTAATGTATGAATAATAATCAAAATCTTCAATGTGAGCAGTGAAAAATACAAAAAAATCTTTTTTTCTAAATTTTCGTGTGCAAAAGTGAAATTTGTATTCAATCATGCCTTGCGATGGGAAAAATGCTAACTGTGATCGGAGACGAGAACTTCTGGCTCAACTAAAATGCCTCGTCAGTTCTATGGACAGAAAGTATGCGCTTTTTATTTTTCAATCTTGTTAATAAAAATTTTTTAAAGTCATTAGATTTTATAATAAATTTAATTTGTAATTAAATATATTTATTTATAGGAAACCATGCGAATGGGATGAACCACCTTGTCCGCCTCCACAATGTTGCCCGGTTTCTCCCAAGGAAGATAATTCACCCTGTTGTGTAAGAATCCAAATTTTATTACAATTTATTCTCATTTTTCAAATTATATATTTTTTCAGGGGCGGATTAGAGCTACTGTGATGTTATCTGACGTGCGCAGCTCGGCTCTCACAGGCGGAGAACCCCGGCTAGACCAGCGGCAAGCTTGCGCGCGCACGTTTCTTCATGCCCCCACTCGACCGGGCGGACGGCCTCTCACATGCAGAGAACCGTTGACCCAGTCGAGTGGGGGCATGAAGCAACGTGCGCGCGCACGCTTGCCGCTGGTCTAGCCGGGGTTCTCCACATGTGAGAGCCGAGCTGCGCTCGTCAGCTAACTTCACAGTGGCTCTAATCCGCTTCCTGTCCATTATGATTTCGTTGAAGAATTAGAATATCTCAGATAAAAGATAAATATTTGTAACCAGTCTGGTTTTTGTTCAAACCGCTATTTATTTAATATCTAAAGAGAGACAATTAATCCAAAATCCAAAGTATTAATCCAAATTTAAAAAAAAAAAAAAATTCCTCATTTCTGCAGCTCAATTTTTCTACAAAATTTTTTTTTTTCATCCCGGGTAATTAATTCAAATAGAAATTGGTGTAGGATTATTTAAAATACTGTAAGAAATAGATTCAAAATTGATTACTCTTGAATATTTTAATTTAACTAGCATAATCAGTGGAGTTAAGTTTTTTGATTTAATGGGAAAAATAATTTTTAATACAAAATACAAATGTCGAATAAATTTTTTTTGTTAAAACTTTCAAGAAAATTTTTTTTATCTGACAGGATTTTAGAAAATAATTGGAGTCAGTTTAGAAGATATTTAGGACTTATATAAGTTTAGAAGAAACTTAAAAATATTTTCTAAATGTTCAGAAATCTTTTCAAGTTTTAAAATATTTTTAATCTCTTCTAAACCTCTTAAAATCCTAAGTATCTTTAATTGACTCGAATTTTTTTTAAATTTGGAAAAATTGTTCAAAATTCAAAAAACTGACCTTAAATCTTCTGCACTTTGTTTCGACATTTTTAGAAGTCTTTTGAATTGTTCTGAAATTTTCTCTAAAATTTAATTTTTCAAAACAAAAGATCATTTCAAATTTTTCCACGAAATTTTAGGAAAATTGTTGTATTCTCTTGAGACCTTTCAAAATGCTTCAAAAGCTGCTAAAGTTTTTGTTTGAAATCTTTAAGAATGTACATTTTGTTTAAAATTTTTTTTATAATGTCAAGTTTAAAACTATTTTTGAATCTTTTCAAATCTTCGACACTATTTTTCCTAATTTTAGGATATCATTTGAAATGTTTTAAAATCTTTTTCAATTTTTATTAAAAATTTTTCACGAATCTTAAGAAAATTCTTTTTTGAATCTTTCTAGAACTTCTAAACCTTTCAAATATCTTTTAAAATGATTGAAATTTTTCCTAAAACTTTTTAAAAATTCTGAAAAATTAAAAAAATGACCTTAAAATATTTTTAATTCTTCTTTCACAATTTTCGAAATATTTTTGAAACCTTTCAAAATTCTTAAAACGCTCTTATTTTTCTTTTACAACATTTTAAAAATTTACATTTTGTTAAAAAAAATTTGGAATAATTTCAAGTTTATAATTATTTTTAAATCTTTTTAAAATTACTAAATATCTGTTAAACTTACTCGAATTATTTTTAACACTTTGTAATATTGCATAGTTAAAAAAATTTTCTTTAAAATCTTCTGCATGCTGTATCGAAATTTTGGGAAATCATTTGTAACATTTTGGAAACTTTTTTAATTTTCTCTTCAAATCAATTTTTCAAAATAAAAAATCATTTGAAATTTTCGAGGAATCTTGGGAATTTTTTCATTCTCTTGAAACCCTTCAAAATTCAGTTTACCTAAAAATGTTAAATTTTTTTTGAATTAAATGGGCCCATGTACGAGTATCGGAATTTCAGAAAAAATTTTCAACCAAACACACACTTTTTCCACCAAAAAAGATTAAATTTCTACATTTTGAAAAATCCTTTACATTAGAGAAATTTTTAGATTTTCTTCCAAATTTTTAGAAATCTTTTGAAATTTTGTTTAAAAATTAAAAATCATCATACTTCTTATTTTTTAATTTTTTTAAAATCTTTTTAAGCTTCTAAATATGTCTTAAACATACTCGATTTTTGTTTAATTTTGTAATTTTGCAAAAATTAACAATTTTGCTTGAAAATCTTCTACATTATTTTTCGAAATTTCAGGAAATCATTTGGAATCATTTCAAATTTTCCCAAGAATCTTAAGTTTTTTTTTAATCTCTTAAAACCTTTCAAATTTCTTAAAAAACTTATTTTTTCGAAATCTTCTAAAATCTTTAAAAACTCCTAAAACTGCTAAAAAGCTTTTGAAATAATTCCGTTTTCTTAGTAATTTTTAAAATCCTGCAAAATTAAAAAAAAATTGTCACTTAAATTTTCAATCAAAAAGGAAATGTCTTCAATAAAATACTTGAATTTTCAACAAAATAGTTGAATTTTTAACAGAATACTGGAATCTTCTACTAGAAAAATCAATTTTCAACTAAATAGTCGAATTTTGAAACAAAAAATATTAAGCTGCAATCCAAAACAGAGTTGAGTTTTTAACACGTAAAATTTAATTATCAATAAAAAGCTGAATTCTTAACAAAAAATTAAATAGTTGATATTTTAAACAAAAAAAAATGAATTTTCAACAGAATAGTTAAATTTGCAGCCAAAGCATTGAATTTTCAAGAAAATATGACTTTTTAACCAAAACAACGAATTTTCAAGCAAGAGGATCAATTTTCTACCAAAAAATACGAATTTTTAACAAAATACATGAATTTTTAAATAAATAGCTAAATTTGCAACTAAAAAGGATACATTTTCAGTAAAAAAAATATAAACATAATAGTTGAATTTTCAACCAGAGATTAATTTTCAACCAAGAAAATTAATTTTTAGGAAAATAGTTCAACTTCTTCTTTCAACCCGCAAATATTAATTTTCTATTGAAAAAACGAATTTTCGACAAAATAATTCAATTTTCAACCAACGAGATGAACCATCAAACTAAAAAAATTTAATTTTTAATTTTAAGAAATTCATTTTAAATTAAATTAATGAATCTTCAACCAAAAAAAAATAATTTTTAACCCAATAGTTGAATTTTCAACCCAAAATATGAATTATCTATAAAAAATACAAGTTTTCAAGAAAATAGTTAAATTTTCCACCAAGAAAATTAAATGTCTGTCAAAAAATGATAAAGTTTCAACAAAAAATGGAATAGTTAAATTTTCAGTTAAAAAATTAATTTTCAATAAAAAAAACTAATTTTCAATCAAAGAAATGAATTTTCAACCAAAAAGAGTAATTTTTAACAGAATACATAGATTTTCAACCAATTCTGGAATGTTTAAAGGAATTCTACCACATAAGACAAAGTTTCAACAAAATGCAGAAATTTTCAAACAAATAGCTGAACTTTCTGCTGAAGAAGAAAAATTTTAAACCAAACGTGAAATAGTTAAAATTTCAGATAAAAAAATTAATTTAGAAAAATAAAAAATGTTCAACAAGATAGTTAAATTTTGACCAAAAAAAAGGGTTTTCAACTAAAATGATGAATCTCAACCAAAAAAATAAATTTCTAACAAAGCAGTTTTCCTGTCGGTATTCAGGAATAGCGAAAATATTGAAAATTTAATCAAATTGTTATATTAGGAGAAAAATTCCCGGAACCAACCAACGAAAAAAAATGAATTCTCAATCAAATAATTCAATTTTAAACCCAAAAGATTAATTTTGTACCAAAAACATACAGTTTCAATAAAATATATAAATTTTCAACAATAAAATAGAAATTTTCAAACAAAAATAGAATAGTTCAATTTGCAGTTAGAAAAGTAAATTTTAAACAAAAAAAAAACGGGTTTTCAGCAAAATTAATTAATTTTCAACTAAAAATATAAATTTTTAAGCAAAAATAGAATAGTTACATCTTCAGGTGAAAAATTAATTTTTAACTAAAAATAAATGAATTTTCAACCAAAGAAATTAATTTTCAATCACAATGATGAATTTGCAACCAAAAACATGAATTTTTGACCAAATAGTGGAATTTTCAACCCAAAAGATGAATTTTCTATCCACAAAAAAAAACGAGTTTTCAACTAAATATTTTTTTTCAACCAAAGATATGAATTCTTAACAAAACATAGAACAGTTAAATTTTGTATAAAGCAGATAAATTTTTAACGAAATGATTCAATTCCTATCCAAAAGGTAAATTTTCTACAAAAAAAGGAATAGTTAAAGTGAATTTTTAACTTAAATGATGAATCTTCAGCAGCTAAAAAATTTTAATTTTCAACCAAATACATGAATTTTCAACTAAAAAGATAAATTTGTTACCAAGAATAAATGAGTTAAATTTTCAGTTAATAAAATGAATTTTCAACCTGCAAAGAAACGAATTTTCAACAAAATAGTTAAATTTTCAACCAAAGAAATGAAATTTTAACCAAAAAGGTGAAGTTTTAACTAATAAGAATACTCTTCTACCAAAAAAAAGACGGATTTTCAACAAATAGTTTAATTTTCAGCTAAAACAGATAAATTTGCAACTAAAAATATAATAGTTAAATTTTCAGTAAAAAAATTAATTCTAAATAAGATAAAACTAATTTTCAACCAAAAAGATCAATTTTCAACCAATAAGATCAATTTTCTACCAAAATAGATGAATTTGTAACAAAGTACATGAATTTTCAACCAAATATTTGAATTCTTAAAGGAATTTTCAACCAAAAAGATGAATTAGTCACCAAGAAGATCAAATATTCTCCCAAAAAATTCGAATTTCCATTAAAATACAGGAATTTTAAACCAAACATTTGAATTTTCAGGTTAAGAAGATAACTTTTGAACCAAAAATGTACGAGTTAAATTTTCAGTTAAAACAATTAATTTTCAACTAGAAAACATAATTTTCAACAAAATAATTAAATTTTAAACAAAAAAAAAGTTGTTCCAACTAAAATGATGAATCAGTTGGATTTTCAGTTAAAACAATTATTTTTCAACTGGAAAACATAATTTTCAACAAAATAATTAAATTAAAAAAAAAAAGTTGTTTCAACTAAAATGATGAATCAGTTAAAATTTCAGTCAAAACCATTATTTTTCAACTAGAAAACATAATTTTCAACAAAATAATTAAATTAAAAAAAAAAATTTTTTCAAATAAAATGATGAATCATCAACCAAATAAATGAATTTTTAAAAAAGTAGTTCGACTTCCAACTAAGTAGTTGATTTTCCAACCAAAAAAGATGAATTCTGAATGAAAAACGTGATATTTGATATTTCAACCAAAAAGGATTTTAATTTTGTACCAAAAATAGTTGAATTAAATCAAAAAAGATGAATTTTCAAACAAAATTGTTTGAATCCTCAATCAAAACAGATTAATTTTCAACCAAATAGTTGCAATTTTTGACCATAATAATAAAATTAACTTCAACTTTAATTTATCGAAAATTCCCTAACTCTGTCAGGTTTTCCCTGACATTCCCTGACTTTCTGGAATCACCTGTCTGTAATTTTGAAAAAGTATATGTTCATTTCACTCTAGAATGTTTTTGTAAAAATATATGTATTAATTATAATATATATTTGCTCAAAAAATAAATGCTTTAAATTCTCTTAAATGCTCTATAAATGCTTTTTGCTCAACATACATTGCAAATTTGTCTTTTCCGTTAAGTATTCTCTCGCTGAGCATAGTAGAGACACCCGGTTAGAACACTTTTTTTATATAAGAAATCAGCAATAAGCTCATTTTATAACGAAACCTTAAGGTTTTTAGAGAAAGATGTGTGATTGAAAATCTAAATTCCATAATAAAATAATCGTTCTTTCTCAACAGAGTCCAGTGAAGGCCTGCAAGAGTTTCGAAATAAGAAGCAGCTTAATGTGGAAGTGTGACTGCACAAAAAGGAATGGCTTACAAGACAGATGTATGATGATGGATTGTATGGGCCGTCCAGAGTGCATGACGAAATTATATCCAGTTTGTGGACCAGGAAGATCAGCTTTATTGAAGCTGACGGACCTCGGAGATGCTGAAGTGGCCCTGAAGAAATTCTACTGTGCAGACAAATCAAGGGAAGCAGCTTTGGCTGCTTATTGTCGACTCAAGTGTGGTGCTGCATGTCCTCCGCCACCATGTTCTCCAGAACCATGTCCAGCTCCTCCTTGTTGTGATCCTGGCCCACCACCCCCATTTTGTCCAAAACCATGCCCACCGCCACCATGTTGTATTCCTTGCCCACCTGCACCACGGAATTCTTGCCCACCACCACGTAAACCTTACCCACCGCCACCATGCTGTAATCCTTGCCCACCGCCACCACGTAATCCTTGTCCACCGCCACCATGTTGCAATCCTTGCCCATCGCCACCACGTTCTGCTTGCCCACTGCCACCATGTTGTCAAAAACCACCTCTACTCCCTTGTTGTCCACCACCATGCCCGCCAACATGTCCACCTCCACGCACTCCTTGCTGTCCAATGCCTTTTCCTCCTCCTCCTTGTCCAGTCTGTTAATTCAAACACTGTTCAAACTTTTATTAAATATAAAAATGTCCTACCTGTATAAAAATTTGTATATACATATAATGTACGTCTATAATAATAAAAAAATAGTTAATGCGCTTAAATATGTTTATTATTTAATTTTAGAGGAAGAACATTGTAAAATATGAATAATAGTCCGTCCATCATACTTTTTCCTAAAGAGGGGAAGTGAGGGGTACTGAGGGGAATGAAAGTAGGGGAAATGAAAGTAGAAGTGAGGGGAGTAGGGCAGTAAGGGAAGTGAGGGGAAATTTAAGGGGTAGTGAGGGTTGGGAAGTAGGGGAACTAGGAGATGTGAAGTAAAATGAGGGGAGAAGTAGGAGAAGTGAGTGTAAGTGAGGGGAAGTAGGGGAATGATTACAAATGAGGATGAGTAGAGGTTGGGAAGTGATGGCTGGGGATAGGGTTGTGAGACTATGAAACATTTCACTGAAACATTGAAAGTTTCATGAAACAATAAACGTTTCATGGGACCAACGTTTCTGAAACTTTTGAATTCAGTTTTTAACTTTTTTTCGATACTTAAGCAAATGCAATTTTCCTTTTTCGTCTCTATTCAACATTTTTAAAGTTAGATTTAAAAATGAGATTTCTGAGATTGTCTCTATATTCTACTTTTTATGCGTTAAAATATTATTTTGAATAAACTTTCATAAAAAAATTGGTTCAGTAGTAAAAAAAAATTTATTAGTATATTTATTTAATAAGTTTTCAAATGTGGCCAAATTTGATTATTATTATTATTATACCATTAAGCCCATTAATTTCCCTTTCGGGGTAGGCGTAACTTGCTCGGTTGGAAAATAGTAGTGTGTAGGTGGGTATATAGGTATAAGGTAGATAGGTATACAGGTGTTAGGTATAGATATTTTAGATTGATCTGGAATTCTCGTGTTATTTATTTAAATGACACGTTCATTCCGCAACACTGCTCCGATCCAGGTTGCTGATCAATCTCTCTAGCGATCACCCTAGGTGAAGAGCCTCACAAAATTGTTATGTGTGGTTCCCCACTTGGGCCCATTAGTATCCAAGGTCTTTGTTTCAGGCGTCATTCACTCTATTGTCACTCTGTTTACAAACTATTTGTCGCCACACTTTTCTGTCCTGGCGTACTACTCAAGCTTCCTTCACGTCCATGCATTTTTTCAGGCAAGCTTTCGTGTTTCTATGGCTTCTCATGTCTCTTCGGATTAGTGTCTCATTCACAGATTCTAACCATTCTTTTGGCGGTCTACCTCTGGGCATTCTGCCATTTACTTTACCTTTATACACTGGTTTGGTCAGTCGTTCACCATCTTAACTGATTTCTTTCCCATGTGTCAACTATTGTCTCTTTTGCACCACATTCTTTGAGGATTATCTCGTTTCGGACTTTGTCCATCAGTGTTTTTCCGCATATTGTGCGTAGTCCTGCTGAAAGTAAAAAGATAGAGATCCTATCCTTTTGAATCATTTTGAATCTTTATGATCGAAATAGATAGAGAAAATGTATCCCATTCTATCTCTTTGTCAATCTAAATTCGCGTCTATCTTTTTCAATCCTCTCTTTTCTATCTCATCCTATACTTTATCTATCCACGTCAATCTTTTTCTATCTCTCTATCAATCTAAACTCCTGTGATCTTTTTCAATCTCCTTTTCCCTATCTCTTCTTATCCTCGATCTAT
>CAKNYM010000437.1:0-10335 GCA_932195095.1 Andricus curvator | reverse complement strand
CCCTAGTGGACAGTAAGGGCATTAATGAACAATCACAGATTGTTACACTTCCCCCCTTAAGAAAAAGGCGCGCCATAGCGCGGCTTTTACTGAATTATCTTTATAATTGCGTAAAATATTTCTTGTGTTCAAAGTAACAAAAATTTGTATTACCATTGCTACAACGAACCTAAGTTAAGTTTGAAATTCGCGGGATCTGCCCACGCATTGGACAATTACATATGTGAACTTTCCGCCCAGCCAATGAACGATGAGTGCTCTGGCACGTGATTTGTGAGTATTATAAGTGAAAAGGTGGACGCCAATTCTATACAGGTAGGGAATTTTTTAAGTTCCTTTTTAATCTAGACCAATATATATATATTTGTTAAGTTCTAAAATGACTCTGAAACAGGTCAAGTCACCTGAGTCCTTTACCTCATATCTATCAAACATTTTACTCCTTCAACCTTCCTCCAAAATACCGAGGCATTAAAGCTACAGTCTAAGTAATCAAGAAAAATCTAGCTTTTATTATTTTTACTTAAATACTTTCTATTGTAATTAAAAGATTTAAAATAATTAATTCAATTTGTCCTAGTATTTTGAAAATATAGTTTTTCAAAAATAATTTGTTTGTTTTTGTTAATCATTAATTAGGCATATATTGAATTTAATAAAAGATAATTCTATTCAAACGAAGAACTTCCATAGATTTAGCAAAATTTATCAATATAGGGGTCATGTGATCAAAATTTCTTTTCAAAACTCATTTCCTCGCTTTGTTTTATAATTATTACAAAAAACTATCCTAAACTTCAATTCCAACATACCTGGTGCATGAAATACAAAAATTCCGTTTTTTTTTTAAATTTTTTATACCACCCATTGGTTGTATGTGTACTTATTTTTCTTTCCGAATTCATTTATTTTTAATGTAACAACCATTTTTATTAGACACTTTTTTTTTTTAAATTGGATAAAATTAATTTTTGATAGCCACGAGGCTCACTTTATCGATTTGATTTAAAATACTGCGAGTTTAAAATATAGACCGTCTAACACTAGTTTATGGTGTGAGCGGGCCCGAACATTTTCGCAAAATTTCGTACCCATAAAGTTCTGCCCCTTTAAATTGATCTTGTAATTAAAATAAGAAATTAATTATTAGAATCGAGATTAATATCTCGTTATTATCCTTTCTAAGTATAATGTCAAAATTTGCTTCTTTTATTTATTATTAATCAGCTGTTCTGTTTGAATCTTGAATCCTTATCAAATAGGAGTCAAATCTAAGAGCACGTGGTACCCGAGAGAATTTGCCTCGCCGCTACTCGCTCTCCCTTTCCTTCTCTTTAATAGTCTAATACTCTATCTGCATTCTATGCACTTGACTTTGAAGGGTCTACTTTCCCATTTTAAATGACCTACTCAATTTCTTTAAATTTGAAAGTCGTAAAATCTATTTTTTCTTAACAAATTTATGCACCCTCTCTTGTATGATTTCCTATTTTCTAAGTCTTATTTTAACTTAAAAATTTTCTTTCTCTAATGTAAAATATAAAAAGTTTAAAATTATTCCTACAAAACAAAAATTTTAATACATTTCTTGTGAAATCATTTTATAATTGGATATAGATGATTAAATTTAAGATTTATATTTTATCTTTCAGCTTATAAGTTTTTCAAGCACCAAAATGCATATTTAAAAATCACTTTTAAGGCTAAAATAATTATAATTATAATAATAGTAATACAAAAATATAAAAATAGTTTTATTTTTTTTTTTGAACTTCACAAGATTTTCTTATTGAATTTTATAAATAAAATCTTTACCGTAATTGCATATTCTCACCTTAGGAACTTCAAAAATTAAAATTTCTTCAACAAATTTTTTGTTTTCAAAATTGTATAACCCCTTCTTTTTCTTAAAGTAATAGCGTTACTTATTCATTCATAATTAATTTTTTTGTTGTTTGTTTATTGCTTTATTTCAAGCAAATTTTCTAATCCTTTTCACATCCTATCGTAACTTAAATAGAATAAATTAACATCATAGTTGATATTTCCCAAATTTTCTATTTAAAATTTAATAAACTATCGTTTCCTCTTTTTTTTTTATTTTTCCAAAATTTTCTTCTTGTAAATCAGTAGATTTTAAATTCCCTTAATTTACAACATTTATTTTAATTTTGATCAAATGCATTTGTATGCTACTTTAATTTTAGGCTAATTTTAATATTGTCTCGATTCATTCAGGTATTTCTCAAATAATTTTGAAATTATTTTGAAGCAAAATTCTCAAAAATTTCTATATAGGCCCTTAATACTTATAGGAAAGGCTTCATTTTAATTTATATAGGAAAGGCTTCATTCCTATATTATTATCCTTTCCCCCGTAAAATCTCTACTCCGGAGAGATTAACGATTTTCTTTACATTCTACTAACTTTCTTTTATAAGTATTTATTCACAACAATAGGGATTCTCATTTTTTCCTTTTAAGTATGTGAATTTTATATCTAAATTTCCGTTATTCAATAATTATTTATGTATATACTTAATATACTTTAACAATAATTTACTTTCTATCTTTTCATTATTATCGATATTTTTCAGGGGTCATATCGCAAGAACGCATGTTTTATGCGATTCATATGGACTATGGATGTGGTCCCATCTCCTTTAAGGATTTCGACATTATAGTCGCTTACTAATCGGGTAATTTTGTATGGACCTTCATAATGGTCACCTAACTTATCAATTCTCTTTTCCAATATTAAATAAACGTACTGTCCTTCCTTAAAATTCATCTCATTAACCTTTCTATCATAATATTTTTTACATCTTCGTTTTGCAGCTTCAAGTCGAAAATGAACCATGGATTCTGTGGTAATCAACTTATTGAGGATATTGTCTACCAGTTGGATATAGGTAATGGGAATCTGTTCATCAGCAAATTCGGAAGGAAAAATTGCTTTTCGACCGAATACTACTTCATGGGGAGTTACGCCGGTGGACTCATGGACCGACGTGTTAAAGGAGAACATGGCATACGGCAACCACAAATCCCAGTCCGACTTCCCACAATAATGACGAAGGTATTCCACGAAAGTGTGGTGACTTCGTTCAAGAGCTCCTAGAGATTGTGGATGGTAAGCAGAGGATTTATATTGAGTAATTTTAAAAAGTTCCGCAAAACCTGCCATAATTTTACTCATAAATTGTGGTCCTTGGTCCGTCTGAATTGATTCAGGGCATCCGAATCGGCATATGAAATGTTCAGCAAAAGCAACTGCAATTGTGCTAGCATCTATATTTGCCAACGGAATAGCCCCTGAATATTTTGATAAACAGTCCTGCCAAGTTAACATATATTCATATTTGAATCTGACTTGGGTAGTGGACCAACCAAGTCCATTTGAAGTTTTTCAAAAACTCTGGAAGGTGTATCCGTAATACACATAGGCAATTTCGTTTTAACCCTAACTAACTTTTTCTTTTGGCAGGAATCGCAAGTTTTGACGTAATTTTGAACATCTTCTTTTAACCCTTTCCAATAAAACTTTTCTTTAACACGCTCATAAGTTTTTAACACTCCTTTATGACCACCTGTTACAGAATCGTGACTTTCTTTAAGAATTTGAGGCCTTTGATTTACGGGTGGGATTGTAACCTCCCCCGTACAGATAGTAATTTGGAAATTTCCTGTACCGAAATAAGTTTTGAAAATTAATTCTATCACTTCCCATGACACTCTATCAAAACCATTTCCTTTACGTGAAACACTGAATGAGTTTATCTTTAATTCACTTGCCGCATCTTTTAAGGTTGAAACCGCGGATTCGATATTAGTTGTATAAATTTTATCATCAAACTTATCTTTGATAAAAAGATTAAAAATTGCTTTATTTTTATGCCTTAAGGAAATTACCTGTCCGATTTCCACCTTTTCATTTTTCAAATTTTGCAATTTAATAATTGCATTATCCATCAAATCTCGACCTACAGGTGTGGTTAATATGTGATCACAAGATGTAAAATTTATTAAGTGATCTTCCCTCATCCATAATTTTTCTCTACTGATCTTAAATAAAGGGGTAAGCAAATTTCTAATACCCTGCGAGTTTTCACCTTGAATAGGTAATTCATTAACAATTTCGCTTTCATCATACTCATCCTCCTTTTCTATCACTTCGGGACTTCTAAAGATTTGATACTCGCCTCCCATAGAGTTTCTAATTTGCTCATCTAAATAATCATCTTCATTTTCATTTGAGACTACCTCTACCAATCCCTTTTTTAACCTGCGTGCGCACGCCTTATGGTCAAGCAGTCTCTCACTGCTACACAGCCTCTCACTGTTTGACGGCCTCTCACCATTTTTATGCAGTCTCTCACTGCCACACAGCCTCTCACTGTTTGACGGCCTCTTACCGTTTTTATGCAGTCTCTCACTGCCACACAGCCTCTCACTGTCAGACGGCCTCTCACCGTTCTCATGCTCAATGTCCACAGACAATCTCTCATTGTCTTGAACTGAGAACACAGCCGACAACCTTTTATTGTCCGCTTTATGGGATGTCACCGATAACCTCTCATCATCGTGACTTTGGTAGGCATTTTCCTCATCATCACCCCCCTGGGCATTAGCCTGACTGACCCCCGGGGTCACAGACCGAATGACCACACCAATCTTGGTGTCAATCTCCATCCCCTCCGCACCTACTTTTGTGCGGGCACCAATCTTGGCGCATACTTCTTCCCTCTCGGAAGAACCAAAAAATAGTCTCTCTATTGGGTACTCGTGGTTCCAAATCTCTCTCTCTCTCTTTCTGCAGAATGAGTCACGGTGCGCTCCAGGACGTGCACTTCCCCAGCACACTGATCCTCATCCTCAGAAATTTCAGAATCTATATCCATATTATTATCTTCAACGGAATCTACTACCGGATTTCTAGATAATGCGTCTGCATTTGAATTTACTCGCCCCGGTTTGTGCTGGACTTCAAATTCATATTCCCTTAATTTGACCTTCCATCTGGCTAACCTTGACCCTAAGGTTGGATCATTCAGCTGGTGTAACCATACCAGGGGACGATGATCTGTAACTAATATAAACTTTCGACCGTAAATATAAGGACGAAATTGAGTTACGGCAAATATAACTGCTAATAGTTCCTTTTCCGTAACATTATACTTAAATTGAGCACCCTGTAACGCACGTGAAGCGTATGCTATTGGTAAATCCTTTCCAATGGGACCCTGGCTCAACACAGCTCCCAACGCATATTCTGAAGCGTCTGTAGTTACTACAAAAGGTTTAGAAAAATCCGGATATTGCAATATTAGGTCTGAGCAGAGAATATTTTTTAGTTTCTCAAAGGCTTCTTGTACATCTGATGTCCATTCAAAAGCTACTCCCTTTTTTAATAGATTATTGAGAGGCTTGGCTACAAGAGCAAATCCGGGTACAAATCTCCTATAATATCCTGCTAGTCCTAAGAATTGTTTGATATTTTTCCGACATTTTGGCTGAGGAAAGCATTTGACAGCTTCTAACTTTTTGGGGTCTGGTTTTAAACCATCCTGCGATATTATATGTCCCAAATAAACGATTTCTTTGCGAAAAAATTTACATTTTTCGGGCTGCAAAACGAGGTTTGCGGTTTTTAAACGCCCCATTAGTTTTTCTAATTTTTCGTTATGTTCTTTTAAAGATTTCGCGTATATTACTATATCGTCCATATATACAAACAACTCTACACCTTGTAACCCTGAAAGTACCCTATCCATTAATCTTTGAAATGTCGCAGGTGCGTTTTTCATTCCAAATGGCATTCGATTAAATTCATAATGACCAAAAGGACTGGAGAAGCTTGTTTTATATCTATCCTTGGGTTCGACCTCTATCTGATGGAAGCCTTGTGCTAGGTCAAGTACCGTAAAATATTTAGCACCTCCAAGCTGATCTAAAATGTCTATAATGTTGGGAAGGGGATAGGCATCCCCTATCGTTTTTTCGTTCAGGGCTCTATAGTCTATTACCATACGCCATCTTTTATTGCCTTGAGGGTCAGGTTTTTTAGGTACAACCCATACAGGGGAATTATAAGGAGAATCTGAGGGTGAGATTGATTTATTTTTAAGCAAATCTGCGGTTTCTTCAATGATAACTTCTTTATGAATGGGCGGGTGCCTGTACCCCTTTTTATAGACAGGAATTTCATCGGTTACTGTAATTTTGTGTTTGATAACATTGGTGCATCCTAAATAATCCCCTTTTAAATGAAATTGCTTCGTATATTTTGATATAATGGAAACTAAGGTACCCCGTTCTTCTTTATTTAAATCGGTTAAATCTAGTGAGTCTATCAATATGCCCAATCGATCCTTATCGTGGTTTGGAATATGTTTCATATTTTTAATAGAAGTTTCTGCAACAGTTTTTGGAAGTTCAAATTCTTCCAAAGTTACTGGAGGTAAAATGAGAAAAGTGTCCCTGGTAGTTGTATTTATACAAAATAAAGTAATTTTATCTTTTCTAACTTTAACTAAAACTTTACCCAAATATATTCCAGGTCCTAAATCTACGAGTGGCAAATATCCTTCTCCTATTTCCGGATTTGTAACTGGTAAAGTGACAATTTGTTTAGTTCTACACGGAGAGAAATCTGTTGCGAGTATTGCATGGGAATGTACTATGCGGAAAGAGTAGCACGTGTGCTTTACGAAAATCGCCTCGATTCGTGCAATTCCGGTATGAGAATCTCTAGTTGGAATAACGCCGAAAAGCGATGCGAAGAAGGCCTGCACACCGATGCGCTGAACGCACCAATACTACCATACTGAAAACGCACGGAGTAGTCGGTGCGGAAAACGTACGGGTCCCGAGCGTTTTTAAGATTTTCGAACTGCGCATGCTTGCGGTTACCATAGGCGACAAGCGAACATATATATGTATACAGTCTGTACAGAATCAACCACTAACAACAACACTGAACGCGTCTACTTGTTGCCTATGGTAACCACAAGCATGCGCAGTCCGAAAATCTTAAAATCGCTCGGGACCAGTACTATTTTCGCACCGACTACTCCGTGCGTTTTCAGCATGGAAGTATTGGTGCGTTCAGCGCGTCAGTGCGCATGTCCTTTTCGCATTGGACACTTTGGTACTAAGGCAGCACGGTTACCGACCGATGATTGCAATCTTCTTTTACATTATCTGCATCGAACACTCCCTTGCGACACGAGCAATAGCGTCCGATGCGATACTCGCAACGGATTTCTCTCCGTGTAGCTTTTATCTGCAAGTGTACATTTTTAAATTCAGGTGTGAATGGGAAAGTGCCTAATGGATGTGCAATTTGTTTGTCTTTCAGATGGATCGAGGATTCTTTAAGAAGTGGCATTCCCACTATCCCATCGGCTGGGAGAGGTAATTCATCAGGAACCACCTGAAAGGAGCAAGGACTATTATTAATCTTTAGCAGAACCTCACCCAATGTAATTACGGACTTCCCCCCTATTCCACATAAAACGAATTTGGGTACTTGATTTATGAGTGTATTTAATTTCAATTTACCCTTATGGATTATGTTTAGCTCAGCTCCCGTATCTACCAAAAAGTGTCCTTTATTTCTAGTCATTTCATCAGCAAACAATTTGATTTTGGGGGATTTTTCTTGCCGTTCTGAGTCCCAAGTAAATAGAATACGCCTACTGGGTGTAATTTCCGGTAAAAGTTCACTGTCACACCAATCCAGAGAACTTATTACTCGTTTAAAGAATTTCCTTTTTCTGCTCTACTATCCTCGACCCTTTTTGCGAGGATTTTACAATCATTAATGATATGATCATTGCCTTTACAATATTTGCAAAATTTCAAATTTTTATTTTCTTCTATATTTTTAAAAATGCAATCCCTAGCGAAGTGTCCCGTTTGTTTACACTTGAAACATACTACTTCGGAGTTACCATTCGGACATTCTCGCGCAAAGTGCCCTGTTTTGAGACACTTATAACAAGTCTTAGGATTTGAGGGGTTAGGCTTTGCGCAACCCCAATCATGGTGACCCGGCTCGCCGCATCGGCGACAGGTGACCACTGAAGGAGCTATTTGCTGAGCGCCTCCTCTCCTCCCCCGAGTGACAACTCCGCCCCTGCCACGAGATCCTGAAGGGTTTGCAAAACCTCTTCCGAATCCTTGTCCTCTACCACTTCCAAGTGCATGTGCCCAAGCATTTCCTCCATAGGGCCTAAATCTATTTCCCTGATAACCCTTTCCTCTATAAAGTTCCGAATTTTCTGATTTATCGTTCTTATCGTTCTCACGTCCTTTAATCAATCCTTTAGCAAAGTTAACTTCCCATTCTGCTTTCCTAGCTGCCATAATGGCATCTTGAAGAGATCCAGGTCCTTCCATTCGTACCCTCAAAACTAGATTAGGTTTTAATCCCATTACAAAATTTTCACAGGCCGTGTCTCTTGCTGACCTAATCATCGAGTCAGCTTCGATTATTGAATATTTCTCTTCCACAAGTTCTATTATATTTTTTAAAATTTCGCTAACCCTGTCTCCGTATTCTTGGGCATTCTCATTATATTTTTGTGCCACGGTTGCTAGCATAGAATTCAGTTGGCTTAAATTTCGGTGTTCAGTAAAAATATTTTTTAAATGTTTCAATAAGGCTTCTAAGGTGTGAATTTCCCTGTCAAGTAGCGAATTATAGGCACTGCCAGAAATGCGCGATCTAACAATTAAAAATAAATGTTGTCGATCTTCGGCTGCTATTGAATTACGCGCGTATATGCAATCTCGCACAAAACGGCTAACAGGGATATTTTTCCCATCGAAATTCTTTGGTATGAATTCGAGTGCGACTTTAAAAGGAATTGGTTTTAAAGGCTCTTGACTTGGCAAAGGAAAAAGTCCAGAGTCGTCAACCATAGCCCCAGCCTGAACACTTCCCGTCGCTCCAGTTTCCAATGTATTCCGGTTAACTACCAAAGGACTACCTGTCACTTGCGCGGTTAAATTAGAGTGGGTTGGGGTATTAAAATCGGAATTCAAATTCCTTACCACTCTCGGATTTAGCGTGGACTGTATTTGGTGCTGAGGGGCCGTTATAACTGAGTTGTTAATAGTATTATAACCCGATGGAGTTGGTTCTCTAGTATTAATTTCGGGGTTATTAAAAGTAGAGGTGGATGGTGCATTTACCCCATTTAATATTCCCTCAGCCCCGGTACCTATGATGGAGTTATTACCATCATTGCTAACCTCCACTGTTCTATCAAGGGTATTATTTTCTTCGGCCATCTTAAATAATTTTCACACTTTGTTTAAATCTAATTCTTACTCAACCACACTATGCAAATAAAATGATATAAATGAGAGAGACTGGCAAGAGAATAATTTCAAATTTCATTTCAGCGAACTGACTCACCCTTTTGAAGTTCTAGAGGATTGGCTAGCTAAATAAAATTTATTTCAGCACTATATAATTTTGAAATTTTGTATCACTTATACACACACATACACATTCACTAATTTTATAAATCAATTAAAATTGTTTCACAAGCTAGCCTCTTCAGTTCTCTGCTAATCCAAATATATTTTCTGGTCAATCCTTAGTCCTTCTTCTTATTCAGCCTGCGGTGATTGTGAGGTAATGTCTCGTGGTCTCTGCAACCACCGTCTGTGAGTCCTTGGTAATTATTGGTACCACTAGCCTCTCGGTTTAAAAACCACGTCAAAAACCGTGGAGGAGGTACTCGCGGCTATTGCTCATCACATCTATCCTTTTATCTTCCCTCGATCCGCACCTTATAATTCTTCTTTTCGGGCTACGTCCGATTTCCACCCGAAATCCTTCGCTGATCCCTATAATCCCAATTCGTCTTCTTCTTTCGGGCTACGTCCAATTTCCACCCGAAATCCCTCGACGTCCTGAATCCCGTTATATTTCAAATATTTTAACTTAATTCCAAGGCCAAAAAAAAAAAAATATATATATATTGTATTATAAAATGTTTTTGAGCAAAAATTGTTCCTTTTATTTAAAATAATGTTTTAAAACCAAATAAAGTTCATGGTTAAAATGAAAAAAAAAAAAATTTAATATTTTATTTTACCATCCAATATTATAAACAATTATTTTATTTATTTTTATTCAAGCACTTGCACTTAATAGGGCCCTTGGAATTTTTCTCTCGCCTTATTATTTTCAGTCACTGTCACTCTTGCTTCGCGTTTAGTTTCTTTCACAAGTTTTTACCACTATCAACAAAAATATTTTTTTCACTTTTCACTTTAATCACTGTGTCTCCTTTTTTCAGTTATTTTAAAATTGGG
>CAKNYM010000274.1:0-11129 GCA_932195095.1 Andricus curvator | reverse complement strand
AAGCGTTTCCAATTGAACAAAATAACAGTCGTCTTCTAGAAGGTTTAGGGAGAGATGTATATCAGAAAACTTAATGTAGATGGGTCAGTTTTGTTAAGGTTGAGAGTTATTTTAAAGCGGTTTGATTCACGTTTTCTTTGTCGCAGAGAGTGAGCTTTGAATAGAACAATAATGTTCAAGTGAAACTAACGGTACAGATCTGGTGTAATTGTGGCTATTTTGAATAAACATGCAGTTTGTTTATTAACCGATAAATAATGACTTCAATTCCCAAAAACTATTAACCTCCTTGCTTCTCTTTTGCCAAATTATGAATCAACTTTATTATTTACATTAACATTTAGGGGCTCGTCCGGGATGTAAAGTGTATTTTTAGTGGATTCTGAAACATTACAAAATGCAGTTTTCAACGATTACACGTTTCGAACGCTTCAGATTTTACATGGCGTCACGTCGGTTAATTTGAAAGCATGGTGTTCAGACTATTACAATGATTTTTCCATAATCAATTTGTGCCTTTTTAAAAATAATTGTACATTACGTACATCTGGAACAGTGAAACATTAATAAAAATTAATTGGGACAGCTGATTTGGGCTACTTAGTTGTGGCTAGTGCAAATTCAAATTTTTTTTGTATGTGTGAGTGTGTTTTTAATTAAACGGGTTCACACCTACAAACCATATATCTTCTCAAAGTTAACGCAGTGTGCTCACGCAGACGAGTACACTTGCTTGATAAGACGCTTCTAATATATGACTCAATGCTCATTATGTGGTGTCGCACTACCTCTCTGCTCATTGTGGCTTTCTTTCACTCTTGCAAAATATCGATCGGCCAGAAGTTATTTTGATTTCTTCATGAAAGATGCCTGCCTGTTCTCCAGCTGATTTTCTTCTGTCACATTTATAATTCTGAGCCAGCTGTCAATTTTTCCATGGAAATTCTACTACAGTGTGAGGTTCAAAATTTATTCTTTCACGTTCAAAGCTTCTTTTTTTTGTAGCTCTATTAACGTAAGTCCTGAACATCTTTAATTATGTACGCTTGCTCATTATTTGCAATTTGAATCATTATGATTCTAAAAATGTTCTTTCATTGAAACAGTAATTTGATAATTCTATCAATTCAACTACAAAAACTACAAAAATTACATGACTCTATTTCTATTTCTAGTGTATAGATTTAGATTTACAAGTTCACAAACTCGCTTCGGCGGAAGATAGACTCAAAGTTGATTATTTCACGCTAAATCATCTCTAAAAAATCGAAGACGCCTTTCATTATGCGTACGATTTTATGAATTGTCAAATTGATGCTTTTCTTCAACATGATTCGACACTTCTAGAACGTTCCTTCAGAGATAATATTGTACAACAGAATTCCAATGTTCTCAAATTACCAAAAATTAATATTCCATCTTTTTATGGTAACTATACTGGTTTGACTGGAGAGGCAGAACATCTAATTAAACACATTAAAGTGACAGATGTTAATTTTCAAACTACTTGGGAGGCAATAAAAACAAGATATGACAACACGCGATCATTGATTGGTGCTCATCTTATTGCAATAGCGAGCATACCGAATGTTAACAATAATTCTATCGAAGATTTAAAAATGCTGCGTTACACCACCAATGAATCTCTTGCTGCGCTCAAAAATTTAAAACGCCCAACTAACCACTGGGACGATATTATTGTTTTTTGGACAGTGCGACCTCTTGATGTCGCTTCCTTAAAAGAATGGGAGAAACAGCTAGGCTGAAGTACAGAATATCCTTCTTACGAAGTTTTAGACGAATTTTTAGCGACAAGAATTAGAAAGTTAGAAGCAATTCAACTTTCAAAATCCGAATTGACGGAAAAAAGTAAATCAAACAAGTCGCAATCTGTCCAAAGTCATACTGCCTCTTCTAATTCAAAATGTCTCATCTGTTAAGAGAATCACACACTTTCTAAATGTAAACATTTTAAGGCAATGCCTATTGATAAAAGAAAAGAATTCGGTTTTTAAAAACACGCATGTATCAATTATTTGACTCTAGGACATAAACCTTATAATTGTTTCAGCAGATTCTCTTGTGCAAAATGTCGTCGGAAGCACAATGCTTTGCTACACGTTGAATATAGAGATTCATCGGTTAACTCAGCAGCTCAAACATCCTCGAATAACTTGACGGATTCTACTATGGTTACGTCACAGGTGGCATCTACTTCTCAAACTGATAAACATGAACAGGTCTATCAGGCAACTCCATTGACTATGAGAGGAATGCATCATGTCTCAACTGGTAATAATATTCTATGCCTTTTAAACAATTATGATCTTGTTTCACGTTCCACCTTGCTAGCCACGGCTGTTATTGAATTAGAGTCAGATAATGAAAGATCCGGTCGATTTCGAGTATTGTTAGATTAGAGCTCTGAATGTAGTTTTATGTCTGAGAAAGTTCTTAGGATTTTGAGACCTGCTTATCAAAGGATTAATACACAAGTTTTTGGAGTAGGTGGAGAATTTATTGGTACGGCAAAGAAGCTCGCTAAAGTATGGTTGCGTCCCATGAAAGGCAACCTGAATTCAATATCATTGTACGCATTAGTACTTCAGAATTTAACGTCTTATTCTCCACCTGATTTGCCTAGTGGAATAAATAGGCAAGAGTTAAAACAACTCAGCCTAGCTGATCCTGATCCTTTCGAAACTTCTCAAGTAGACATTATGTTAGGAGCGGATCGTTTTGGATCTTGCTTATTACCAAGTTTAAAACAAGACGCATTAGGTACTCTAACCGCACAAAATAGTGTGCTTGGTTAGATTTTATCTTGTCCGTTACGCAATTTCTCTGACGGTGTCTCTATCGCCACCCATCTCAGTATTACTGAAGAGGTACTTCATGCAGATTCATCTCGTTTTTAGGAAATGGAAGAACCTCCATTTACATCTTCTTTGACAGAAGATGAAATTCGTTGCGAGGAATATATCCGTTCCACGTACCAACGATTGCCTTCTGGTCAATACATGGTTCGTTTAACCTTTAAAAATGGGCCTCCGATAGACATCGGAAATTCGTGAGGCAAAGCAAAGTTGATTTTGAAAAAGAGTCAGGAGCGTTTAATCAACAAATTAGACCTTCAAGCTCAATATGCAGCCTTCCACACTGCGTACAGTCCCATGTTAAAATATATGAACTTAGTAAAGTAACGAAGTGGCGCCATCAAGGGGAGATAGAACAAACTACAGGCCTATTCCGGCGACCCCTCCACCCCGCTTCCGCCTACGCACCAATTATAAAATATTTTTCAATTTAGAGTTACAGGAAGATTAACTTACACAAACAAACCGTTTTATACAGTATGAAAAAAAACAACATAAAATAGCGCATGGTCAAAAATCCAATGAATTTTTTTTTCATATTACATCAAACGGCCCGCTTGTGCAAACCATTCCTCCTGCAACTCCAAATCAAAAAATATATAAACAGGCACGTTAAGCTCAACACTTGAGTACCAGTCCGAACAGGTCGGTCTTTTTTCAATTTGAAAATAGATATAATTTAAATTTAGTTTTAATATAAAATGTAAATAAGTTGGAGACGTGATTATCAATCGAAGAATGTGAAATTTTATTAATGTTAGACAGGTGACATTACACTCGCTATTTACATGTTCGCCATGTTCGTATCTTCCCGATCTTCCCCTTCTTCCGCACAATCATCAAGACGGACGCCACCTAGGGGAGATAGAAATTACTAAAACTCGTTCAGAATTCGCCCTAAAGACTGTACCTAGTGTGCAGCCTTCTTAGCTGACTATCGTCAATTAAATCACAGGAAGTTTGTTCCAGATTTTTTTGAAACTGATACGTCTCAGACAGTTTACTGACCGCATCATCCTATTCTAAGAGAGAGTAGTTCCACAACAAATTTACGTGTTGTTTTTAACGCTTCAAGACTCACATCTAATGGCTCTTCATTAAATTCACATTTACAAGTGGAACCAAAATTATTAACTGATTTGATTTCAATTATCATGCGTTGGCGCGGATATCAGTTTGTTTTTGTAGCTGACGTGGAAAAAATGTTCCGTCAAATTAAAATAGATCCGCGTGATTGCGACTATCAACGCATCCTATGGTATTCTGAAGAAGGTAAACTTGAAGCATGGCAGCTGACTACGGTCACTTATGGAACGGCCTGCGCTACTTACCTTGCCAATCGAGTTGTTAAACAATTGGCGAATGACGAGGGATCTAACTTTCCTCAGGCCAAAGTTATTCTAGAAAATAACGTTTATGTTGATGATGTACTCTTTGGCGCGGATGAGATTGAGGAAGCCAAGCTATGGAGAGTACAAGTCTCTCAATTGATGGAGCGAGGCGGTTTTCATCTTCGAAAGTGGACAGCGAACTATGAACCGCTGTTGCCTGGCTGTCCGCAAGGGAACCACGAAAGAGCCTTTGATTCTTTTTCTGGGGAGGACATCCAAATTAAGGTACTGGGTTTACATTGGGATTCGCCTTCAGATAACTTTAAAATTCGCGTAGAGGCTTTCTCTATTGACCAGCCAACCGAAAGAAAAATTCTCTCTGTTGTAGCCAAACTTTACGATCCACTGGGATGGCTTTCTCCTGTTGTGATCATGGCTAAACGAATGATGCAAGAAATCTGGTTACGTAAACTGGATTGGAATGATCCCCTTCCAGATGATTTATTGATTCAGTGGAATACCTATTACCAAGGTCTTCCAAAACTAGGAGAAATTCGAATACCAAGATAGTCGGGACAAACCCGATCGAGTTTAGGGTGCGAACTGCATGAGTTCTCTGGTGCTTCTGCGAGAGCCTATTCCGCAGTCGTATATCTTCGCATTCTTCAGGAAAGCGGCGAAGTGCAGGTAACGTTGTTATTTGCGAAGACTAGAGTCGCTCCAATTCTTCCTGTTGGGAGTTCTTGCTTGGCTTAGCAAACATCCTTCTTCCTGGAAAACCTTCGTTGCAAATCGAGTCGCACAAGTTCACGAACATGTTTCACATGCCAAGTGGAGACATGTTTCAACTGGGGACAACCCTGCTGACTGCGCTTCAAGGGGCATCTTGCCCGAACAAGTGCTCAATCATGCACTGTGGTGGCAAGGTCCACCCTGGCTATCGCTTAACTCTGTAAAGTGGCCTGATTCATGTCCTCCTCTGCCAAAGGAAATCGACCTTGAGCAAAAGACGATACCTGAAGCACAGCTGGCTCATCTTGTTAACAAGGAAGTTCAAATATATCGTATTTGGCTGATGAATTTTCATCATGGCCTAAACTAATCAGAGTGACGGCTTATTGTTTGCGACTTATTAAGGTCCTGCGAAGGAAATTGGGAAAAGTGCCCGATTCTGAAGAGCAGTCACGTTCCTCTGCTCTTTCTTCTTCTGAAATTAAACAGGCTTCTCTATTCTGGATACTTAACGTTCAGGGTACTGCCTTTGCAACCAAAATTCGTGCTTCAAAAAAGGGAGATCCGATTTCTTCAAACTCATCTTTAAAGGCGCTTAATCCGTTTTTAGATGGTTCAGCTACTAATCACCGCGTTTCGGATCTAATTGCTCAACATGCTCACTTGAGAGCCATGCATGGTGGCATTCAGCTGACCTTATACACATTTCGCCAAGGATTCTGGGTAATCGGAGATCGGAATCTGGTGAAGAATTTAATTCGTCACTGCTTAATTTGTGCACGCCAACGTGCTGCTATCGTAGAAAAATTGATGGGTAGCTTGCCTGATTTTAGGCCGACAAGTTCCAGAACATTCAGTCATACTGGAGTGGACTACGCCTTTCCAAATTCGTTTTTCTCCAGGTCGAGGTCAAAAAAGTTATAAGGGCTATGTAGCACTTTTCGTCTGCTGTGTTACCAGAGAAATTCACTTAGAATTGGTCTCAGACTATTCCTCACAGGGTTTTTTAGCTGCCTACCAGCGTTTTCTTGCACGACGAGGAATTCCCACCCATATATACAGCGATAATGGCACTACCTTTCAAGGTGCTGACCGACAATTGAGAGATAATCTCTCTCAATTGCGCCAGGATCCAGATCTACACAATATTTTATCAGCTGAGGGAACTACTTGGCATTTCATTCCCCCTTCTGCTCCTAACTTTGGAGCTCTGTGGGAGGCGGGTGTCAAGAGTCTCAAACATTTGCTTGTCTCAACTCTCGACCTATTGGTCCTCTCTCTGATGAGCCAGTTGATTTTTCTTATCTAACACCAGGTCATTCTTTGATAAGAGCTCCTATGACTAGTCTTCCGGAACCCTCTGTAGAATTTGTTCAGGAAAATAGATTCAAGCGATGGCAAATAGTGCAACGTATAGCTGAAATATTCTGGCGACGGTGGAACGTGGAATATTTGCATTCTCTACAACTACGTCACGTATGGAAAAAACAACAGGCTAATGTTAGAGAAGGAGATATGGTTCTCATTCAACATGATGCACTTCCTCCGTCTAAATGGCATCTGGGTCGAATTATAAACTGTCGGCCTGGAAGCGATGGTCTGGTCCGTACCGTTCGTATTAAGACTGCTACTGCCGAGTACGATCGCCCAATTTCCAAAATTTGCTTATTACCTATTTCTGTTACGAGAGCTGCTGAGTTGACCGATAGTCTTGTTGCTTAAGTGACCCAATTGTAGAGCACTTTATTTGTTGAGAAACTAATTTTGAATGAGCGCTATGTAAAGCTACGTAAATTTTTTTTGTCGCATTTCTATGCTCCATTTTATCGTTTTAATCTGTTTGTATTCAAAGTAAGTATATACACTCTCTTTAGGTATTAAGTACCTCCAGAATGATATTTCTGAGAAATGTGAATATTGCTTATGGCGGGTGGCCATTGTTTAACTTCGGCACCGTTTCCAGACGGCGGGTGGCACATATGAATAATGCAACCACGTTTAAAAAAATAAATGTTTATACATGTGCATGCAGCAGCTGAGGCGTTCTAACTGCCTCAGATAACATCGCGCAACGGTAAAATATCGGCAAGCAAGTACCGACAGGATAGTGAGCGAAAATCGTATCAGACTTGAATCAATATTCGCAATTCAAGAAAGACACAAGAAACGTCCCGTGACTAAAATTAGGGACGATTCCGGTAGGGAAAATATCGCAGTACCACATTTTGGAGAACGTGCCGCAAGAAATAGTATATTGCTACATATTGTATATTGGCTACATTCGCCATGCTCTACGGACGTCGAATATCGAATTTTCCGGACATTAATTGTGAAAATAATTTGTCTGGTTTGAGCCGAGGACTGTGGTTCTCAAATAGGTAAGGCTGACAAACATACTTTTCTTCACTTCTTTGAGTCTGTGTATTGACGATAAAAGAGCGAAGAAAGATTAATCCAAAATTCCCTTCCTTCCTATCCTCCTGGGATTTAAAAAAAATCAGAGGGTTCATGAAATAATAATTTAATGGGAAAGGGAGTGAACCAAATAAAGTGTGGTTTCTTCCACTCGCTCTACTATTTTAGTAATGTCACGAAAATCGCGACATATCCCGAGTCTATACCAGCTGGTTTGAAAAAGGGAAATTAGTTTCCTTTCGAGTCAAAATGGGTTTCAGCCTTCTTTTAATTTTTTCTTTTCTGGATGTTGCCAGTTGTGTTATTATTATTGTTTTTGTCAATTTTCTCTTAGAATAGAGTTAGAAAGTCGAGGTGTTTTCAAAAAGTGTTGTCCAATTGTTAAATACGGTAGGGTAAATAATTAATCAAAGTTAACAAAATAATTTCTGTACAAAATTTATTATTATTGTTAATATTGTCCAATTTGAATAATGCTACAAAGGTGCGGTTTTTTCTGAATTTTTCAACTATCTGTCTACTTTTCATTCAGAGTGGGTTGATAATTAGTTCAATTTAGCACAAATTGTTTAAGCAAATTACAAATGTTCATTACTATCTCCTTCTTTATTAATGCTAGATAGTTGCGGTTTCTACTGACCTTTTCACCTTTTCACCCAGTTTTTACTTGGTAAAGTCATAAATAATGCAAGTTAACAAACATCGTTGTTTAAAAAATGTATTATTCTTTATAAATATCTTCTCTTAGATAAGTGCTAAAAAGATGCGGTTTTTTCTGAAATTTCCATATTTGCTTTACCTCCTTAGTTATGAACAAATAATTAAGAAACATAAGAGATAATTATTTTTAAAAAAATCTGTCTTTTTTGTGAATATAATTTTATGAAATAAAACAGATATTTGTAAAATTGATATCTGACTTTTTTTCTCTTCTTAGTAGAGAAGAAAGTCAAAAACAATATTTACTGCAAGAGATAACAGAGTACCGGCAGCAATTTCCTGACTGCAGTAAGTCTACCTTTTCTCGTGAGGTGTTATAATCAGTTATTTGTTTGAGGTCATTTCAATATTTATATATGTATATGTTACAGTCAATGTCGGAAATCAGTCATTGTCGACAATTCCTAGTCATTGTCGACATTGACTAGTCAACGTCTATCCCAGAAACTAAAGTTTGGAAATTTCCAACACTGACCGGTCATTGTCGACAATGACTGAAGCCCAGCGGTCAATGTCACTTTGCTTCAATTCGTCAGAGCTGGGGGCAATTAGGGGAGGCAGGTGCCTAACTCTATGATTCATTATTGGTCAGGTACTTGAGGGTATCCTGCAATGATACTTTGCTATATATTGTTTATACGATTTTTAGAAATAAATGTTTAAACAAATTAATGAAAAAAAGCCATTTTTTGTGAATCGCAATGATTAGTTGTTTGAAATTCACAGTTTTTATATAGAATATGAGAGAAAGGTATGCCTAATTATGACTATTCAAAAATATGTGCTGCTTGGCAGCATTATTTTAACAATTTTTATAAACAAATGCGCTGTTTTCGTATGTTACAATAAATGGGGCCAATTTTTTTGCGGAACACACTCAAAATATATCTTTAGTGAATCCTAGCTGTAATTTTGTTCAAATTGATAAAAAAAAACAAGAATTTTTTAAACAATTTTTATAAATAAATGCACATTCTGACCATTTTTCCAATAACAGGCTCCATTTTCTTTACGAAATCAACTAAAAATGTGTTCCGAACGACTATTCGCTATGATACTTTTCCAACGGATAAGAAAAGTTAATTATTTAAACAAGTTTTATAAAAAAATGTACATTTCGGGCACTTTTGCAGGAATAGCCTTATTTTTTTCGTGTAGTATGCTACAAATGTCTCACCAATGACTCCTTGTTGCCTTGTTTGCCCAAATAACAATAACTGTTTATTATTTAAACAATATTTATGTAGAAATGCACAGTTTGACCATTTTTCCATGAAAAGTATTAGTTTTCTTTGCGGAATCAACAATAAATGTCTTGCCAATTATTCCTTCGTGTCACATTTCCTTAATTAAGAAAAAGTGGCGATTGTTTAAACAATATTCATAAACAAATTCACAGTTTAACCATTTTCCAATGATACTATTTTTGCGGAGTTGTTGTCAAGATACGATTACCAATAATAAATGGTCAAACTGTGAAATTGTTTATAAATATTGTTTTAACAATCAACACTTTTTCCTAATTAATAAAATGTGATAAGAAGGAATTATTGGCAAGACATTTATTGTTGATTGTTTAAATAATAAACAGTTATTGTCAATTGGGCAAACAAGGCAACAAGGAGTCATTGGTAAGACATTTGTAGCTTACTATACAAAAAAAATAAGGCTATTCCTGCAAAAGTGACCAAAATGTACATTTGTTTATGAAAATTGTTTAAATAATTAACTTTTCCTATACGTTGGCAAAGTATCATAGCGAAGAGTCGTTAGGAATACATTTTTAGTTGATTTTGTGAAGAAAATGGAAACTATTCTTGGAAAAATTGTCAGAATGTGCATTTATTCATAAAAATTGTTTAAAAAATTATTGTTTTTTTATCAATTTGAACGAAATTACAGCTAGGATTCACTAAAGATATATTTTTAGTGGGTTCCGCAAAAAATGGGCCCTATTTGTGGAATAATGTTAAAAATGCAAAATTTTTTGTTAAATTGCATTATTTATCACATTACTAAGTAAGAAGTGGGTAGAAAGTTATAAATTTCAGAAGAAACTGCAACTATCTAGCATTAATAAAGAAAAAGATCATTATAAACAATAATAATGTGTTACACATATATACAATAATGATAAATTGTTTCAAGAATTAATTTTCTTACCTTGAATCAATTATTCACCTCAATCTAATTAAAAATTGGACAAAAAGTGGAAAATTGTTGAAAAAATCGCGACTTTCTAACTCATTCTAAGAGAAAATTGCTAAAAAAAATAATAAATTGCTTGAAAAATTTATGTAAACATCTAAGTATCAGTATAAAGTAGTATTTTATGTATTAGAAACAATTTTTATTTTTAAAAAACGCAAAAAATCATAATTAATGCCAAAAACTCGCAAAACCCATTTTGCACACGTCAGTAACACCAGCCCCCCCCCCCCGCCCACGATCTTAATTTTTGTGTTTTCTATAGCCCACTAAATTTCGCTGCACATGCGCACATATGCGCCACCAATAAAAAAATTGCGCCACGAAACTCTAGGAGTTATAGCAGGTGTTACGTGGGGGCGGCTGGTGAAACGCCCCCCCCCCCCCGCCCATTTCAAAAATCGAAGTTTGAATTGCATGAGCTTGAAGATCTCCAAATGCGCTGATATGCGCCATAAAAAAAAAAAAAATGTGCACCACAATTATAACCGAGTTATCAGCGATCAAAATGGGGAGGGGGGCTCGCGCGATTTTTCTAAAATAATAACATTTTTGCAAATTGATCATAGCTATCCGTCATAACTTCAAATGCGCTCAAATGCGCCATAAAAATTTTCTGCATATATTGAAAATTGTCCAAGATATGGAGGTCATAACATTTTGCAAAGTAATGACCAGCAAAATAAAAAGTTTTTAATCCGCAAGATTAAGGGAGTGTCGTGTGGAGTTTCAAATGAGGTGCGTTCTGCTAGCACCTCCACAACGGAATTTGAATATTTTCTTTATGCCATAATTTTGGTCTTTTTTGGACTTTTTTGTGCACCGATGCCGATTTTTGGGCTCTTTC
>CAKNYM010000273.1:1485-12169 GCA_932195095.1 Andricus curvator | reverse complement strand
AAAGTAATGACAAATGTTTCGAAGCTCATATATTCATTAAGCCTTTATTCGCAAGTATTGACAGGTGCCTTGTGGCTCTCAAGAACTAAAGAAATATTTGTTGCCATTTTTTTTTGCTGTTTTCTTTATTGTGTTCCAAAACGCATAATTACAATAGAATATGAGCTATGATAAATTAATTTTTTCACATATTTCAGAAGCGTGCGTACATTCAGATTTAAAAGATGCATTTTTTTTAACTTCAAAAAACGAAGTGTCTTATCGTCCTGAAATTCGAGATGAGTAGTCAAAAGAGGGCCCCTATCCGCGGCCGAAACGTTTGCCAATTTTCTAGAATCGCCCCCGCTCCTGGTGAAATCCCGCGTTTCTCCTTGTGAAAAACTTGTAACTATAAATATATTCATAAGACCCTATTGCCAATACAAAAATTCTTCTGAACAATTTTAATAATTGAGTTAACTAAATCTGACATCTTCCAAAAAACAGTAAATATGTCATTGAACGATTTTCACAACGACACTAATCACCGAGGGACTTGAAATCTCATTCTGGCAGAGGGGGTAGCGGGTTTTATATACATATTGTAGACAGTTTTAGAAATGATGAATACATCGTTTCGTTTCTCAAGAGATTGTCCCAGACCAAGCTGCAGTTAGCTGAATAATCCAATCAAAAAGTTTTCCTCTTTCTCTGCAGAAGTAGAAGGATTTTGACTGAAAAAATCACAAATTTCGTTCTTGAAATTGTTGAGTTTAAACGAAGTAGTTGTATGGGACAATTCTCACGTCTAACTTACCAATTTCATAGGTCCACCATGAATTTGCAAATTAGAATAGCGCCAATTCTACCGATTCACATGATTTTTTTTTACAATTTTCCGAATATACAAATTTTACAATTATTTAAAGAACACAAATTGAAATGCTGGAGAAAATTCAATACTCTTATTAATAATGCTCAATTTTTTTGTAAAAACAGAAAAATACCAAATACCGGTTTATGACATAATAGCTAATTTGAGTCTGATATCAACAAAATTCAAGAGGCAGCTCAAGACTGCGCTAGACCAAATATCGCAAACACTATTTGCGGGGTTATAAGTTCTGGCTACGCTGTGACGTTGAGCATCATGCAGCTTTTGAATGAAAGTAAGCAGGCCGAAAAATTTACGAAAGACAACACTCAGATTATTGTTCTCAGCGCGGACAAGGGTCATACGACCATCGCGATGAAAAGAGACGGTTACGACGCGAAAGTAAATTGAATTGTGACAAGATCTGGACACGTTTATTACAAGAAATAAGGAAACAACTAAAAAAATTTCAAGGGATGTCACCAAGCTAGTAAAAAAATTTGAATCGAGATAATACATTCATGAACTCACCGCAAAAATATCTAAAGGTATATCACGCCAGCCATTCTAGATTGTATGGTCTTTCGAAAATTCACAAGAGAGTTGCCCCACTAAGGCCGACAAAATACATTATTGCTAATAATATCCAAGCTCCTAAATCGAGAGTGCTTACCAGCTTCGATTAAGTGAAAAAATTAGGAATATTAGGATCCCGGAAAATCACGTCTTCGCATCACCAGATGTCGTTTCGCTTTTTACAAATGTGCCAAAAGAAAAGGCAGTTGAGGCGGTTCTAAACAGGTGGAATCAAATTCGCGCTAAAACGAAAATTCCCTTGGAAGATTTTGAGGAAAGACTACGGTTATGTTTGGACGGTATGAATTTTAATTTCAAGAATAAAAGAAATTTCTGGAAAAGAGGACTACCAATGGGCTCACCACTTTTACCGGTTTTAGCAGATCTAGTGATGGACAATTTAGAATAAGATATTTCACCGAAAGTAGGTTTCCACGTACCGCTGTATTTTAGATACGTCGATGACATATTAGTAGCTCTCTCGCAAAATGAAATAGAAAGCGGTCTGAAAGTTTTTATTTTGAATGATTTTGAAATTAAATTTACATTAGAGAAACAAGAAAATAGGTCCATAAAATTTCTATATGTAACTTTTCGCAGTAATCATAGACAGGAAGTAAATGGTAATTGGTATCGTAAACTTACGTGGTCCTGTAGATGCTTAAATTTCAGTTCTAACCACCCTCAAAAATACAAAAAAATGTGGGATTTTTAATTTGCTTGACAGACCCATCCTGCTTCCCGACAAACAATTTCATCAGGAGAATTTACCACTGGTGGAGGACACACTTGATAACTTTTAATTTTTAGGAAGAAATTTTGAAACGTAACCTTAACAAAGTCGAATTGTTCAAAAAAGTTTTTATTGAACAAAAAGGCTTTAATAAATTATGAATCTAAAAATCAGTTCTTTAAAAAACATAAATCTAAAAAGTGTAATTTGTGCAAAATAATGGCATAGAATGACTTCAAATCAAAAAATATGTTTCCAAAAAACATTGCAATCGGCTCATTAGAGACAGAGATATAACAAAGGAAAAAAGAGGGAGAAATAAGAAAGAGACAACCAAACCAACCTGCCTCTCTCTCTCTCTCTCTCTTTCTTTTTCTTTCTCCGTTTTCTTTATGGTACTTAGGGACCAACATGTTTGGAAACCAATGTAGGTTTCCTCATCATCAAGTATATGTGTTAATCCCTAATATTTTCAAAATCTTTTATGTATTATATTTTTCTAATTGTTCAAAGTAACCAATCATTAGAATTTCGAAAATACAATTGTTTCTGATGAAAATCTGATAAAAGTATCAAAGGCCTAATTGTATGTTAAGGGGTCGCTTTTTACGTTAATTGCATTATCTGCATCTCTTTTTATGTAAAAAATTTTCATGAGTTCCCTCTTCCTTCCGTTCCTTTCACTGTATAAGATTTTCATGTCATCCCAATCAAACTCAAGTCCATGTGTAAATCTATGTGTTCAAAGCACGCTAGGATATTCCTCATTTATATAAAAATTATTTTGGTGTTCGTCTCTCCTTACCCTTAGCGGTCTTCTTGCTTGACCTATACACACACACATGTATATATATATATATATATATATGGATTGACTACCGGGAAGCTTTCGATTCAACCTCTCATAGACTTATAATCGTGAGATGCATAGAGAGATTGATGCCTCTTTGGAAAACTACATTTACTATCTCATCTATCGTGTGACAACGAACAACGTCACCTTCCAGAGGGGCGTCTTTCAGGGTGATACCATGAGCCCTTTGCTTTTTTGTATCACACTTCTGCCTCTATCTCTCGCACTACGAAATTTTTCTGGATACCTCTGTGGCGACACTAATCAGCGCGAGGATAAGGTCACACATATATTCTATATGAATGACCTGAAGATCTATGCCTCTGGTAAAAGCAAACTTTAAACTGCTATAAATATCGTCACGAACTACACAGGAGAGATTGGGATGGACTTTGGTTTGGACAAGTGTGCCAAAATTAATCTGAAGAAAGGAAAGATGACTGGCGTTCCCAGGGACCCTGAGCTTGTGGATATAAGTGTTATTAGACATCTTAATACTGGAGAGATCTATACATACCTGGGCGTGCCTCAAAGCCGCATTCAGGACGTAACAACAGTGAAGGAGTCTCTCCGAAGCAGATACAAGCATCTTCTTCAAAAGATTTGGTCTTCCAATCTGTCGTCGTTGCATAAGGTTTCTGCGACTAACATGCTTGCCGTCCCGGTTCTACTCCACTCGTTTGGGGTGGTTCAATGGACGAAGAACGAGCTTCAGGCCCTTGATATCACCACACGTAAGATCATGCATACGCATAAAAGCTTGCACATCAATTTGTCAGTTCCGCGATTATACATTTTACGCCGTCAAGGCGGACGCAGACTTCTGAATCTCCAGTGTCTTCATAATCGAATTGTTCTGAGTACAGCTTACATCGTTGCGAATGGCAGAGATCCTCTCCTAAAAATGGTCAAGAACTACGAGGTGACTGGCGAAAGAGCGTTCCTTTACAAAGCCGCGAAGCAAGCGGCCGAGCGGTCAGTGTTACCAGTAGATGATCCTTCTGCCTCTGATAACTTTTGTGTGAAACCATGCCACGACCTTCATAAAAATATCATTTTGAACGTAAAATATCTTTCTTGGTTGAAAATTCAACGCTTGTTGAAAAGTCCTATTTTTTGGTTTAATTTACCAGTTTTTTCTTTAAGATTAAAATATTTTTTCGCGAAAATATACTTTTTTGACAATTCATTTTTTTTATCAAAGATTCATCAGTTTGGTTAAAAATTTAACTATTTTGATGAAAATTTGCTTTTTTTCGTTAAGAATTCATTCTTCTAACTGAAAATGTAATAGTAAAATTTTACATTAATAAATCATACATTTTTGTCAGTTCTATTATGCACACAAATGTGTTTGGCAACATTTCTTCCTTCGAGTTTTTCAAATTACCCAATCGGCATTGTGGAAAAGCGACCACAATACCTTCGAGATTTTCGTGACACACCTATTTTTTAGAGAAAGATTTTTTTTAATTTCACTGGATTTTATAAGGTTTCCGAAGATTTCCAGATTTCATAGAATTTCGCGAGATTTAATAATATTTTAGTGGATTTTAAAGAATTTATTCAAGAGAAGTGATGCATTTCGTAGGGTTTCAAAGATTTGAAGAGTTTTGAAATTATATGTTGGAATTCACCCTTAATCCTTATTAATTTATCCTGATTTTTTTTTAATTCTTTGGAATTCTTTTGAATTTTTTTAATTCACTTGAATTCTTCTTTTACTTAATTCAATAGATTTTTTTGACTTTTTAAAGGTTTTTATTTAATTGATCCTGAGAATCAGTTGCTAAAATGATTAAAGGATTTGAAATATTTTAAGGTATTTTTTTCAAATTTCAAAGAATTTATTCACTAGAAGTGAGGGATTTCGTAGGGTTTCTAAGATTTAAACAGATTTTCAAATATTTTTTATAATTCATTTGGAATTTTCCCTGAATTAATTTTTTGATTAAAAAAATTTTTCCAATTCATTTGAATTCTTTTGAATTTAACTTGAATTGTTTTAAAATCTTATGAGTTTATCCTGAATTTGTAACCCTTTGAGCTCGAAAAAAGTACCCTATGAGCGTGAGAAAAAGTACCCTTTGGTCCCTATATTTTATCCCATAGGAACTGTGAGGTCTGGTTTTATTTATCAGAAAACATGTTAAGACTTTAAAAAAAAATTTAATTTTCAGAGGATGGAATTCCGGTTTCTTACGATCGGAAATTTGTGCTCTACAGTCGATTACTCTCCGCGGCCGTATTTGTGGGATTAACCTATTGGTTATTCAAAGGCCGTAAAGGAGGTGCTTCATTTCCTATGGATTTTCTTTCTCAAATGAAACGAGCCAAGTTTACTTTGATAGATCCGCTGACTGGAAGTGGAAACGGCGTGCGTTTTAGGGATGTGGCTGGCTTGCAAGAAGCGAAAGTTGAAGTCATGGAACTTGTGGATTACCTAAAACGCCCCGAACACTACAAAGCACTTGGTGCTAAAGTACCTAGAGGTATTGTAGATTTTCATGTAGAAGTTGGTAAATATTTCGAAGAGATTTAATTTTAATTTAATTTTGTGTTTAATTTAATTTTAAATTTGAATGACTCAAAAGATTGCACGGGATTTACAATAATTTTACATGGTCAAAAGATTCCAAAGAGTTTTAACGGATTTTAACTGATTTAATAGATTTGAAAGGATTTCATAGGGGTTTAAAGCTTTTAGAATATTTTTAAAGATTCCAAGGGATTTCTACAAATTTCAAGGATTTTTTTTAAATGTCAAGATATTTATGGAAAAAATTTTTATAAAGAAGTACAAAAAACTAAACTCATTTTCACAGGAATCTACAATTAAATGCAATAAATTACAACCAAAATTACAGAAAAGTACAACTTTTTTCTATTATTGAGACGAATTCTGTACTTCTTTGTATTTTTTTTTTGTATATTCCTGTATTTTATTGTAGTTTTAATTTCCTACAAGAATTTACAAAAAAGTACTACTACCAAAATTTTCAACTACAAGAATCTACAAGAATTTACAGGTTTTGCAGCCAAAAAGTTGTTCTTTTTTGACATAGGATAACAAATATTTAGAATATTGCAATGATACAATTTTTTTAATTAAGATGTATGCATGATTGCTATTATAAAAAAAGCTTCTTTGTTTAAACTTTGAAGAAATGTTAGAATATTCAAAGGTAGTAAACAATAATCGTTATTAAATGACAAAAAACCTTAAGTTTGAAGTTTTTTTTTCAAATATAACGGCAAACGATTGGCTTAAAATTATGTAATTGCAATGTTCTAAATGTTTGTCATCCTAGGTCGAAAGGGAACAACTTTTTGACTACAAATAAAAATCGAACAATTGAGAAAGAATTGAAAACGATAATTGAAATGAAAAGATTCGAACTCTTGAAGATCCACATTTTTTTATTTGAAGGTATAAAAATTTAACTGCAAATTAAAGCACTCAAAGAGGAATACTCTTGAATTTGAAACTTTCAAAATTAAAGCTTGAAACTTTTTCAATTGAAACGCTCAGTATTGCACGGCTTTACGTGTATAAAATAGAAGCTTTTCACATTTTTGAATTGAAAATTGTGTAATTAAAAGCCGTTAAATTGAAAAATAATTTTGTTTTAAACTTTTATACATTGTACAGTTTAAAGATTTCAAAAAATAGAAATCCACGCTATCATTTTCAATACTAAAAATTGAAGAATGAATAAAAAAATTCATACATTCTTAAACGTATATAATATTAATCAGTTTTAAGCTAGAAACATTAATTAATACATCGAAATCTTTTTAAATATTATGTTAAAAATTTGTTTGAAAAAAAAATCATTTGAAGATTTTCCAGGAATCTAATGAATATTATCTTTAAACTTGAATTTTTCCTGCAATTTTTCGAAAATTCTGCAAGATTAAAAAAACTGTTTTAAAATCTTCCAGATTCTTTTTTGTAAATTTTTGAAATCTTTAAATATTTAAAAAAATTCATTTTTCAAACAAAAAATCACTTTCAGTTTTTCTAGGAATTTTAGTGAAATTTTTAAAATATTTTGAAACCTTTCAAAACGCTTTTAGGCTTCCACATTTTTTATTCGAAACCTTAAAAAATCTACATTTTTTTGAATGTTTTGAAATCTTTTCAAATTTTAAATTATTTTGGAACCTTTTCAAAACCTTCTAAATACATCTTAAACTTTTTAGAATTTTCTCAAAATTAATAATTATTCAATTTTTATTTATTATTCAAAATTTTTTTTAAATCTTGTTAAATATTTTTAAATATAAAAATTCATTTAAAATTTTACCAGCAATCTGAAGAAAATTTTTAAATTTTATCAAAACCTTTAAAGATGCTTAAAAAGCTTCAAAACTTCATATCGAAATATTCAAAAATTTTAATTTTTAATAAATTTGATATTATTTTAAAGATAAACACTCTTGATCAGATGCGGAACTGAAGTTAAGTGAATTTTTAACAATTGATATAATTTATTAAAATCCATCGCTTTTATTATTAATGCAACAGTGATAAGTGATAAGTTTTTTTTTATTAAAATGCATTTTCCTGTCCTTGAACTAAACCTTGAACCTTGAACCTTGAACTAAACTTGAAAATCAAATTCAAGGTCAAGGCTATTGGTACCAGCAGTTGACTTCCTCTGTCCCCTTCAACTTTTGTCAGAAAACATTTGTCTATATTCAACAAAACTTCTGAGTTATTTCACATAATAGATTAAAATGGTCCACCCTGTATATAGGGGAGTTTGGTCCTAAGTCGGCACTGTGTTTTAAGCAGGCACCCTCGTGTTTCTAAGGAATGGCATGCGTGTCGGCTTTACCATTTTGTCGTATGACAGGCTGGTAGACATGGACGTAATGTTCGCTGACAATTGTCACTTTAGTTTTCGCTTAGCAGCGTGAGTCGGGTATAAATTTTTCGTGCAAACGCAATTCCATTTTATTCCATTCTTGGTTAGCAACTACAGGTGTGTAAATATTTTGAAAAGTTCAATCTATTAAATGCGTTGGTTTCTGCGCTCTGTGTTCTTTCGCCTTATAAAGTCGATTTTTCTTCCGGATTTTGTTTCGTGTGCGTAAAAGCATGAAATGCGTAAACCTTCTTAGTGGTCCTAAGTCGGCACCAAACAGATGGTTCTAAGTCGGCACCTTTTTTTTTTGCTTTTGTTGTTGTTTGCGTGTTATTTTATTTTGTCGTGTTTCCATTTTATGTCGCTTGTTGTTTTATTTTAGTTTAGTTGTGTTTTGCTTGCGTGTTGCTTGTCTCTGGTAGGTGTGGATCCTATAAATGAAGTTTTACAATATTCTACATCTTTTTTTTCATTGTAAATGGTTCAAATTTGTTCATTTCCTCCTAAAACTTGCATAGCCTACCCTTTTTCTTGCATTTGAGCAGAAAAAATTATGTGATGACTCAGGTCCAGGGGGTGCCGGCTTAGGACCACTATTTTGAGAAATAGCAAAAATCGACTTTTTTACTTTGCGCTGCATTGCCACTATATATAGTGGTTCGATAACAGAATTTGTTTGCATAATTCTATGTTCTTTTTATAAAAAACGATAATGGTTTTCGTTACCAATTAGTTATAGTTTACCCTACTTTTTTTAATTAATGTTAAATCCAAAAAATTTAGATTATTGTCTTTATCAATTTCTAAAGTAAATTGCAATCTTGGGTTTATACCAATAAAAGCAATTCAAAATATATCAATTTTACATGCCTCTACACATAGAACTAATTTATCATTCACTAGATCTTTCTTGTTATTGAAAATTGTATTCCCTAAGTCTGCCATGATAATTTCAGCTGAAATAGGTGCGAAAACAGATCCTATCGGTGTTCCAAATTTTTGTTTAATAGAATTTGCCATCAAATTGAAAGTAAAAAGAATGAAATACGAAACTGATTGCTCCAATAAACTTTTTATATGAAATTTTAATGTGTTCTTTTATACTATTTCATCGTTTTTCAATGGCATCCTTTACTTTGTCAAGAGAAATGTTATGGAATATCGCGATTATATCAAAGGAAGCTAAAATATAATCTTGTGGATTCGTGATGTCTTCAATAAGTTCTAGGAAAACTGCACTATTTTTAACTAAATATTTTGACATTTTTATTGATTTTGTAATGATGTTAATTTCCCTGTTGGAGAACCTATTGCTGATATTACAGGCCTTGACGCCTGATTAACTTAATGAGCTTTAATTGAACCATATGATACACTCAGAAAAAAGTTTGGTTATATACCATTAAGCTATTTCCCTTTCGGCGAGCCTCTAAGGTTGATTCAACAAAAATTTGGTTGGATCAAACAAATAAATACATTGCTATATGGCCAATCAAATGTTTGGTTGATTCAACCAAATTTTTTGGTTAATAAAGTTTGGTTAATTATAATAAATATTTTGGTTGATCCAACCAAATTTGTTGGTTGATCCAACCAAATATTTTCGTTGATTATATATTTTCGTTGAAAATACTTCTATTTGATATAAAATAAAAAGTTGACCTTTTTTCGCATCGTGGTTCAAGTTATTTAATTTTTCTTAACCTTTTTGATGGAAGTAAATTCACTTCCACCAAATAGGTTAAGAAAAATTAAATAACTTGAGCCACACAATGTGGAAAAAGGTCCAGTAGAACGGTCTTATACTTTTGGGTTATATATACAAATTAATACGTGGTCAATTTTTTGAAATAAATTTATAATAATTTATTCTAAGAATTGCAGGATTTTACATTCTGGCTCAATCAGACTTTTCAGTTTTTATACAATCAGTCTCATTCAATTTTACATCCAATAGAAGGTCGACTAAACGCATTATAATATATAATTTGTACTTTATGAGACTAACTTAGAAAAACACATATTCAAAGATCTTGAAACTGATAATCCTAAATCTGATAATTTGGTAACTTTAAGAACTTAAATTATATCTTGTACGGAAAATTGGAGTTCAAGCTGGTTTTTGCATGTGAACACAATATATACGAGAGTCATATTCATACGCATAAAAGCTTTTCGCGAAAATCTCTTAAGCAGTTAAATAGTTATGTTGCCTGAAAGTCTCTTCAATTTGTGGCCAAATTACGAAAAATTTTACGTGGGCTGAATGTTGGACAAAAGTAGGGAATTTATGAAACAAATTTTTTACGGTCAAACCGATCAAATCGCTAGTAAATGTGACTTCGTAAGCGTAGACGTGTGAACACAAACCTACAGTTATCATTCGTTTTCCTATAAAAGCCCAGTCTTTTTCAGTATTAACTAAAATTTCTACTATCCAGGAGAAAACTGGCAACTGGTTTTCATAATTTACCATGGCAACCATAAATGGCTTATAAATAATGTTATCAATTCTTATCCACGGAATTGAGTAAAAAACAGAACTAGTTTGGAAATTTACTGGCAGAAACGGCTGAAAATCTGAAAAAATTTCATGATCAAGTACTATTTCGTGACCATATACTATCGGACTGTTGAAAGAATCGTTTGTCATAAATGTGTAGCTGAGCTGCAAGTGATGTTTCGTTGCTAACGTGTAGGGTAAATTGATTCGAGACTGTGAAATGTAAGCTGTTCTTTTGGCTGGTCTGTGTTTAGCTTCCGTTTGCATGCACCAAATATTCAATACGGGACCT
>CAKNYM010000272.1:2435-23209 GCA_932195095.1 Andricus curvator | reverse complement strand
TATTGTTTTTCTTCCCTCCACACTCTTTTCTTGCTGCTACAGCATGCAGCATATACACTGCAGAATTGTGCCTTTTTTCTTCATTTTTCCAAAAAAGTTATTTTTGAAATAATTATACGTTGTGTATAATTTTTAGGTATTCATTTAAAAATTATAGAAAACAAATAAAAGTTACTTACTGAAATACACTATGTATTCGTTCAAATTTCTTGACCAATCAAATTCTTGCTGAAATTATATTCTCAAAGAATGTATTCAGTGAATCCATGTAACGTAGAATTTACTATTACTATTCATAATAGTAAATGTCGAGATATAATTTGAAGATTTCAAGAGCAAGTTATGTAATTCAATATTTTGAAAAAACACAATTTTTGTACAGTGACATTTGCGTGTACTTTCACGGCCATTTTTTTACATGTAAGCATCAATATACATCGCTAAATCATTAACAAATTAATACCTATAATTTTAAAAAATCCTATTCTGATCCGATTCTCAGTTGTCAATATAAAAATCACTGAACATGTATTTGCACTGGAATGTTCAAATAAATTTTTATAGAAAAAGAAGAGCGTGTCAGAATACATTACTAAATAATTAAAACATATGCACATGTCATTTTGAAAATTGAATTCAAATCCTCATTTCACGGCCATTTTTGTAAATCTGTGAATCATGAAACATCGCTAAATCATTAAATCTATACCATTAAACCATTTCCCTTTCAGGGTAGGCGTGACACTACCCGATTCGGGTAGTGTTTCTAGGTTTTTTCTTGTAATTATAAATAACTACAAGTGTGGGCTCACCACACCCACGATGTGCCAACAGCACTCATGTCAGTATTCTTGAATGGTCACCCATCCAAGTACTAACCGCGTCCAACGCTGCTTAACTTCAGTGATCTGACGAGAACTGGGTTTTGCAGCGTGGTATATAATAATTATCATATTATAACTTATATTATAACCAACGGCGATACCACGCTGAAAACACCAGTTCTCGTAAGATCACTGAAGTTAAGCATTGTTGGGAGCGTTTAGTACTTGGATGGGTGACCGTTCAGGAATACTGCGTGCTGTTGGCCCGTCGTGGGTGTGATGGACCCACATTGGTAGTAAATATCCACCTAGAAACACTACCCGAATCAGGTAGTGAGGCAATGAACTTTCGAGTTCGAACTGCTAATCAGTGTATGTATCTATGTCTGTATTATAACTTTTAAATAATTCAGAAAAACAACAGTGGACGACAAAACATTAAAAATATATCCACATATAATTTTAAAAATTGAATTAAGATAAATGCCTCTCTTTTTCCGTGGTTATCTCAGCGATAACCTAAAGATACCTTGGTAAGGGATCTGCCTATGTCCTTAAAATTTTTTTCCAACTAATACTTTTATTTATAATCAGGGCACAATGTTTTATAACAATGTAATTGTTTGAAAAATCATTTTTTCAACAAAATAAAGAAGACTTGGTGATATTGCCGAGACGAAACCCAAGGCTGTTTTTAGTATTTCGCTGGGACAATTACTTTATTTTAAATTATTGGCACAAGTTTCAAATGTATATGCACGGCTATAACTTCTGGGTCGTGATATAGTATGATATTTAAAAAATAACGAAAGTTGACAGAAAAATTTATATATTTTTAATGCCTTTTCTACTAAACCAAAAAAAAAATATTTTTAAGTTTCAAACAAATTTTTAAAAATATTTTGACGGATCCTGTGTAAACGGATTTTTACAGATCTTGTATAAAAATGGTTGATGGTTTGGGATACGTAAAAAATAGAAGAAAAATTTAGTGTATACTTAATAATATGTGCGTATTTTCTAAGTTAATTAAAAAGAGTGTAAAAAAGTAAAACTATTTTTTTTGCAACTTTAGGTACAAATTAACAAAATTAAATTTTTCGTCATTTTTTGAAATATTATATATACTACAGATTTCTGGTGCACGTGTACGAATTAAATAAATGAAATCAAAGCATACAAGTTTTGAAGTTACGTAAGTACTAATCAAAGAAATAATCAGTCACGTCAGTAAATAATGATTTGATGGCGTAATAATCTTTATTCGAAGAAAAAGATATTTTCAACTTACATTGGAATAAATCTGAGCGTTCCAATAAAAATTTCTACATTTTTTTCAACGGAAAATCATTAAGTTTTGACTTTTTAGAGGTAAAAAAAATTCCAGAGTCATAGATGTTGATAGCCCAACATAGGCAAATTGTCATTTGTATCCCACCCTCAATTCTCTTAGGCTAAAAATTCAACTATTTTTGGTTGAAAGTTAATTCTACTTGGTTGAAAAGTCTACTATTATATTTTTGGTAGAAAACTTTATTGTTTGGTTTAAAATTCAATTATTTTGTTGAAAATTCAACAATCCTGCTAGTAAGTCATTATTGTTGGTTGAAAAGTAAATTATTTTTTTGGAAAATTCAAGTGCTTGGTTGAAAATCAAGTTTATTATTTAAAATTTATATTTGCGGGTCGAAAGTACAACTTTCGAATTAAAATTTTTTTCTCTCTTGACCGAAGAATCTTTCTTGCTTGAAAATTCAACTTTTGTGCTGGAAATTCGTCTTTTTGGTTTCAAAATTCATGTCTTGGTAGAAATTTCATCTTTTGGTTAAAAATCCAACTATCTTTGGTTGAAAGTTAATTCTTCTTGGTACAAAAGACTACAATTATATTTTGGAAGATTTCGTTTTCTTTTGCAGAAAATTTGATTATTTGCTTCGAAATTTAACTATTTGTTGAGAATTCAACAAACTTTTTAGAAAGTAATTATTTTTCATTGAAAATTCAATTATTTTGGGTAGAAAATTCAACTATTCAGTTGAAAATGAACATTATTAACGATAATTCATATTTGCGGGTCGAAAGTTCAACTATTTTGTATACAATTGTTTTTCATTTTTGACTAAAGAATCTTTTTTGGTTGAAAATTCAACACCTTTGGTTGCAAATTTAAGATTTGTTTTCAAATTCGTTTTTCTTTCAGTTGAACACGAACTTTTTGAGTGAAAATTTATTTATACGATTTTTGGTTGAAAAATGATCTATTTTAGTTGAAAATTAAACTACTTGTTTGAAAGTTGAACTCATCCGTTACAAATTCATTTCATAAGTTAAAGATTCATCTCTGGTTGAAAATTTAAATGTTTTGTTTCAAAAGCATGTATTTTGTTGAATATTTTGTCTCTTTTGGCAGATAATTAATCTTTTTGGTTGAAGATTCATCATTTTAGTTAAAAATTCATCTGTTGAAAATTTAACTATTTTTTCGAAAATTCGCTTTTTTGTAGAAAATTAATTTTTGGAACTGAAAATTTAAGCATGCCGGTTGAAGATTCATCATGTTAGTTGAAAAATCATATCCTTTGGTAGAAATTTTATTTCTTTGGTTAAAAATCTAACTATGTTTGGTTGAAAGGTAAATTTTTTGGTTAAAAAGCCTAATATTATATTTTCTGTTGAGAATTCATTGTTTTGGGTTAACAGTTGTATTACTTGGTTAAAAATTTAATTATTTAAAAAAATAAGATTTGAACTGAAAATTAAACTCAATCATTTTTTGTTGTAAATTTATATTTTTTGATTTTGAATTGATCTTTTTTAGTTTAAAATTCAACCATTTTTTTGAAAATTGATCTTATTTAGTGGAAAATTCCACGATTTCTAAAGCGTCTTCTGTTGGTCCTACGAAGTTGTAAATCTTCCAAAAATGGATGTCGAGACTAGCTGAATCTAAACACAAAAAAGAACGAAATATTAGGCATTCTCGATTCACGTGTACAAATCAAATAAATTGAATCAAAGCATACAAATTTTGAAGTTACGTCAGTACTGAACAAAGAAACACTCAGTCATGCTAGTAAATGATGATTTTATGAAGTAATAATTTTTATTTGAAGAAAAAGATATTCATATCTTTTACGCTTTAGACTTTCATGTTCAATTTTTTAATTATGAATAAATAGGAAGAAAATATATGAGTTTGAATCCTAGTTTTTGAAAGAATAACCAAAAAATTATCAGCGTCGACAAATTTTGAACAAAATGTGAATTTTTGAAGATTTTGAAATAAAATTTTCAAACTTTTTTAGAATTTGAAAGATTTTAAGATAATGATTGTTTTTCTTAAGATTCCAAGGAACACTTAGTCAATTTTTTTTTAAATTTAATCTAAAGAAAATAGTTAATAATATTTAAAAACATTTTAAGTGATTTCCTGACATTTCGGAAAAGAATGAAGCAGATTTCAAAGCAAAATTATTCAATTTTGCAATATTAAAAAATTTTAGAGGAAATTCGAATAAGTTTAAGAGATATATAGAAGCTATGAAAAGATAGAATAATAGTTTTACTCAAAATGTAGGTTTTTTTAAAGATTTCTAACAAAAAATTTAGAAGCTTTTTAAGAATTTTGGAAGGTTTCAAGAAACTAAAAAAATGTTGTATTTTACAACATTTATGTTAAGATAATAGTTCTACTCCAAAAGATTTCCTAAATTATGAAAAAAGGATTCAGGCAATTCGAATCATTTTAAAAGATGTTCAAAATAGTTTGAGAAATTTCAAAAAACTTAAAACAAAATATAGATTTTTGATGATCTTGAAAGGATTCAAGATAATAACAAAATTTTCTTGAGATACCTGGGGAAACTTAAAGTGATTCATAATTTTTTAAATCAACTTAAAGAGTATATTTAGAAAGATTTTAAAACATTACAAAATATATTACAAACATTACAAAATTGACAAAAACGAATCCGGAAGATTTGAAAACAATTTTAAGAATAATTCGAGTCAGTTTAAAAGATATTTAGGAATTTTTGGAATTCTAAAGTGATGAAAAATATTTAAAATTTTGAAAGATTTCGGAAGATTTATAAAATATTCTTGAACTTTTTCCTATAGTTATTCGAAATTTTTATTATGTATTGGAAATTATTTTTTTCTTCAAATTATAATTTGCTTAAATTTTTTTTTATTCTGGAATTAAAAATCTTTTTTTGTTGTAAATTCAGCAATTTTTGTGAAATTTGTCGTCTTGGTTTGAAAATTCATATCTTTTGGCAAAAATTTCATCTTTTTTTATTAAAATTGCAAATGTTTGGTGTCAAATCAAAATCCTTTTTGACTGAGGATTCAATTATTTTGTTGAAAATTCGTCTTTTGGATGAGTTCAACTGTTCTTGAATGAAAATAAAAATCTTTTGGGATAAAATATCAATTGCTATTTTTTTTTAAATACATCTTCACGGTTAAAAGTTAAACTGCTTTCTTAAAAAGTAATGTCTTTGGTTGAAAATTTATCATTTTAGTTGAATTTGGCTTTTTTGGTAGAAAATTAATGTATTTGATTGAAAATTCAACTATTTGGTTGAAAACTAACTATTTTGTGATAAATTCGTGCTTTCGCTTTGAAAAATGAAACTTAAATTTAGAAATTATACATACAAATAATCCCTTCTAATACTAAAAATAATAGAAAACCTCATGCCAATTGAGAAACATTTCTGGTTTTTTAATAATTTTGGGTCGCTCAATCAAAACATTCAATCATAGCGTGTTTTAAACGAAAAGTATTAGATATTAAAAGTTTATAATTTTTTAATAATTTTACAAGATTGGATTGTGTATGTATTTTTTGTTGGAAATTGTTATTTTTAATAATACAAAAAAAAATTTTAACGAAATTCACATATTTTTATGATGTCAGGTTTTTTAAAATGTTTTTCACAGGAAATTATTCGTATTTTCAATGAAAAATTATTAGATATCAAAGTATATTCTCAATTTTCAAACACTTCAGGATACTTATGTTAGTATGTTTCACATGAAATTTGTATTTTTATACAAAGAATCATTGTATGTAACTCCAATGATTTTTTATTAAGATAATACAATTTATAAGCTTAAACAATTTCGTATTGTGTTAGAATTTTTTGTCTGAAATTGAAAATTGTATTCAAAAAGCATTATTTCTTGAAGAAGGCTCATCAATTTGAACAATTTTAGGTTACGTTGGAATTTTAAATCGAAAATTGGCATTAAAAAAAAAATTAATATTTGTACAAGATGTATAATCGTTTACCCATTTTGGATTATGTTAGTGTTTTTGTTCGGAAATTGGTATTTTGAACAAAAAAATTATATTTCAAAGAAGATTGAGGACTTTTCAACAATTTTAGGTTATCTTGGTGTTTCACCTCAGGAATTTGTATTTTCAAAAGCAGAAATCATTAGATTCAAATTCGACCATTTTTGTTTAAAATAATAAAATTCATAAGCTTGAACAATTTCGGATTTTGTGAGCGTTTTTCTTCGAAAATTAAAATTTTTTGTTAAAAAACCATTAGTTTTGAAAGAAGATTCATGATTTTTGAACAATTCATGGGTAATTTGGAGTTTGACATAGAAAAGTAGCATTTTCATTTGATAATTATTATAATTTGAACAAGATTTAGAATCTTCTAAAAATTTTGGATTAGGTTATTGTTTTTCGTCGTAAATTGGTGTTTTTAATTTCAAACAATTTTATTTCAAAGAAGATTCACAAGTTTTTAAAGAAGATTTACAATTTTGGAACAATTGAAGTTTATGTTAACATTCTTTTACCAGAAATCGGTTATTTAGAGCCAAAATAATTTTTGCGTTTTATAACGGAAGTCGTTATAAACTTTAAAGATGATTTACAATTTTTGAACAATTTCAGCTTATACAATCAACCTTTTTTGGCTGGAAAAATAAGATTAAAAATAAAAAATATTAGGTTTAAAAGAAGACTTAACATCTTAAACAATTTTTTTTTATATTATGTTAGTGTTTTTCGTCCAAAATTTCTATTTTTGATAAACTAGCATCCGATTTCAAAGAATATTTATAATATTTAAACAATGATAGGTTATGTTAGTATTTCTCGTAGGAAATGTGTATATTTTAGAAATAATGCAACGATTTGTGACCTATGTGACCTATGTACCATCCGAATCTGGCCTCCATTTCTCTCCAGCACATCAGGTTTTCGTGATTTTTTGAATCAATTTTTTTTGAAAAATCACAAATCATGAGATAAAATGTTGTAAAAATTTTTTTCAATGAGAAGCAATATATGATTTAAATGAATTTTTTAATGCCAAATCCAACGGTAGGCTTGTTTTTTTTCCATATCTTGTACGGCTGCCGAGATAATCTAGAAAAACTGAGAAAAAACGCGAAAAAAAGTGGTTTTACAAAAAACTGCATATCTTTCTACAGAGTTTCCAGTTTGACGGCTTACACGTACTTGAAGAGAATCATTGTACTCTGTCTATTATTTTATTGCACCACAATCTTCAATATCTGCAAATTTCACATTATTCACAAAGTTTTTCATTTTCTCAGTGTTAACAGTATTCAGAGCTTCGGATTCTTGAGCAGATTTTATTCACGGAGGCGTCACACGGGCGCTGTACACGTGATACAAAGGATCGGTCGGGGGAAAGTGTACATGGCGCATGCGCAACTTCCCTCTACCTCTACAGCTCTGAGCTCTCCTGCGTATCGTGTTCCGTGCTGTTTTCATTTCATGCTAGACCTCTGCGGAGTCACATGTATGCTACCTATACTCTAGGACTAGAAGTCATTCCTATTGAACCCCAATTCATTAGCGCTAATTGTGAGCTATCATTCGACACAAATTCTGCAACAATTGCATAATGGAGCGTTGTTGCAAAAATCATCCCGATAACTTTTGCTACGTTTGGGGTATTTTTGTTCCACAAAAACAGAGACAAAAAATTTCTCCTGCAATGCGAGTAGGTTACGAGATTTGTTTTCAGATTAAGCCCGAATACGGAGAAAAGTATTGGATACCAAATAGTTGCTGCTCCACTTGTGCCACTTCATTGAGGCCAGTATATCGAGGGAATTTCGATCATCTCTTCATTTTTACTTCCCCTACTTCTTGGAGAGAACCTCTGAACCATATCGATCATTGTTATTTCTGTTTGACAGATGCTAAAGGCTACTCATCGTAATGCAAGGACTCCATAATTTACCCTAATGTTTCTTCCGTGACAAAAGCTGCGTATGACCGTAAACAGTATCTCCCGGTTAATTCCACAAAACGCAAAGCAGAAGAAACCAATTATTCTGATGAAAATCAAACTATGGAACACGAGCCGACCAGAAACTTGCCACAATTATTCGATCAAAAAAAATTGAATGATTTGATGAGAGATCTAAATTTATCTGAAAATGAGGCTGAAATCTTGGGCTCTAGGCTCAAGGAAAAAAATTTGCTTGACATAGATGTAAAAATCTCTCATTATCGAAATCGAGAGAAAGATTTAACTCCATTTTTTTTCTAGCCAAGATAGTCTCATTTATTGTAACGATGTAGATGGACTAATGAAGACCATTGGTCATGAACACCAACCAGAGAATTGGCGTTTATCCATTGATTCGAACAAATACAGTTTGAAAGCTGTTCTCTTGCACAACGGAAACGAATATCCATCAATACCCGTTGCTCATGCCACCAATATGAAACAACATAACAAAGTTAAAGCTTGGCCAGCGCGACAGACGTTAGAACCTGGAAAGATGAACGTTTCTCAAAAATCACTGGTTGATCCCCAAAAGATCTTTCTACCAGGAATACATATAAAGCTCGGGATCGTGAAAAATTACATCAATGCGATGAATAAAAACGGAGAAGCAGTTTTTCTTTTTTTGAAAAGGAAATTCCCTAAGCTTAGTGAAGCTAAAATTAGGGAGGGAGTTTTTGATGGACCACAAATCCGACAACTGATGCTGGAATGTGATTTCGAAAATAGCTTGACTGAACTTGAGAGACGAACATGGTTGTCAGTGAAAGCTGTTATAGACAATTTCTTAGGAAACAGAAAATCCAGAAACTACAAATACTTGATCGATAAGATGTTGGAAAACTTCCAGGAAATGAAGGTGAACATGTCGCTAAAAATGCACATGATGCACTCTCACTTGGACTTCTTCCCAGAAAATATGGGAGAGAATCTGTGCTATTTAGAACTGAGCAGACTGTAGTCAGAACCGTTCTGCGATGAAGATACTCTAAGCTCAGCAAGCCTCTACCCCCTTTATCTCGAGGGATGTATATTCGAGGTATAGAAGATCTAGGATGATGACTTCGGTGGATTTTTATCACCTTGCGTGTGCTTCGGTCAAGTTGCTTCAACTTACGAACGTTCCATTTTACTGCACCAAACGTGTAGAGCAGTATAGGAACGGCCAGCATTTTGGTCGCCTAGATCTTATTCTTTCCAGATAATTCGGAAGCCCATTTTTCTGAGAATTTGGCGATACCTTTTTCCAAGGGCCGTTTTTAATACACGCACATCTTGGGTTTTCGCTTGCGGTATTCCAAGATATGTATATGTTTCTCCAATACCAAGATGTTGAATGGTATTTCCGCCTATGAGTTGAACATCCTGATCGTCACGCGATGATGTAGTTTCTAGTCTTCCTTGGTGTAGCTGGACGCAGGCACACTTGTCCAGTCCGAAGCTCATGCCAATCGATTTAGAGTACCTATTTACCGCCTCCACAAGGATATTAAGGTCCTCTTTCGAGGAAGCAAAGAGTTCAAGGTCGTCCATGTATAAAAGATAGTTGACCTTATATTCTCTTTTGTTCGGCGGGCCACATAGGTATCCAGAGCTTTTGCCTCTGAGCACAATAGATAGAGGCAAGAGGAAGATGCAGAAAAGTATCGGACTTAGAGAGTCTCCTTGAAAGACCCCCCTCTTATATGTGATATAGCTTGTAGTCACTTGTCTTTTGTCAGATGTTATGAGAAAAATCATGTCCGCCACAAGAGCATAAGCTCTTTTATGCATCTCACTATTTTTGGATGCACCTCCAGGCGCTCAAGGAGCTTAATGAGTAGCTCATGGTTCGTGTTATCGAATGCCTTACGGTAGTCAATCCAAGCCATGGACAGATTGCGTCGATACCTGATTGAGTCCTGGCTAATACACCTGTCTATTAACAGGTTCTCCCTGCAACCTGCCAGACCTCTCTTGCATCCACGTTGTTCAACTATTGCAGTCCATACCGGCTTGATAGATGTTAATATCCTCTCTTTGAGGATGCCAGTGAATAGCTTGTAGCTGGTGTTTAACCAAGCTATGAGCCTGTAGTTCTTTGGACTTGACAAATCTCCGGTCTTAGGGATCAATACCGTGCGTCCTTCCACGAGCCACTGCGGGACGGGTTGTTCTCCGTTTAAGGAAGTATTAAATATACGAGCTAGATGTTGGGGCGTAGAAGTAAACTTCTTCCACCTAAAGTTGTTGATTTTATCTGGCCCTGGCGCTGAAAAGTTCTTAGTTCCAGCGATAACTTTCTTCACTTCTTCAGCAGTAATTAGTGGACACTCTTCCTCTGGACCTTGTAACCTTTGCCTTTGGCAAAAGTTACGAAAGAGTGATATACCTGAAGCGTCTTCATTTAGCTGATAAATATCTCCATATACTTGCTCCCAGGAAACTTGAATCTCTTCTCCACTAGCCGGATTCTTAACGGCATGTGACGTTTTATTGAACAGACGGGAAGGATGAGTAGAAAAGGTGGAATTTCCCTGAATCCACTTTACTTACCGTTCAAGGCGCTGTTTCGCTGTTGAAAGAGATCTTATTTTTTGCGTCCAGAGCAAGTGTCCTAACTTTTGGAGTCAATTTTTTATTCAATGTTATGTAGCTACTCACGAACTGAGTATTTAATGCATGCCGTCTCGCCGTTTCAATTTTGAACTGAAACTGTGCAATACGCTCGCGAGTCTTACTCAGACGTAATGAAGTATCGTTACTTCTATTGTCGCTAAGCAGGGAGACCGCCTTCTCGTAAACTACGAAGTTCAGATTCCAGAGATTAACATATTCGGGGAGCAAATCGGGGTGAGCAGTATTAGCTTCAGCTAATTTGTCCATCCTGAGAAACACTTTTTGGTGGATAGATCTCCTACTTCTCATGTTGGCATTATCGGCTATCTGCAAAGGTGTTATTGCTGGAACGGGTGGAATGTTCGCTGGAGGATGTTGCTCTTCTTTTTGTTGATAAAAAGCTTCATATCCGCTTTTTCGCAAAAAGGATATCTGATCTCTTAAATTCTGAGGCGTTTGGTGAGCATATTCCGGGTGCATAATGACCCAACCGTCATGTAACCTCTGCATGAATCCTCTTGGCGCCGGTGAGCTTCTTTGCCAACAGGTAAGGATGTCCCTTCTGAGTTGGTCCGACCATTTGAATCGATGTTCTCGCGTTTGCCCGGGGCCATTGCCTGGTCGTCGCCTTGGTTCGGTCCTATTGCCATTCCCAACTGAACCATGGCCTCCATCCGAGAGAGGCCTACTGTGGGTGGCACTGCGCGATACTGGTGTCGTAACCGCATAATTCATTGCATTGGGGAGTTAGCCCAAAGCAACGTGGCTGACTGCCAGAGCCGGAGCTCTCGGGCGCCGGCCCGAGAGAGAGAATTATTATTATTATTATACCATTAGGCCATTTCCCTTTCGGGGTAGATATTGTTTTGAAAGGACGCTCGTGAAACTCCGAGCTTCGTTTCGCGATTGACATAGATGACTTGAGATAGTTCACATTTATAAAATAAATCAATTTCAATGGATTCTTTTCTCAAATTAAAAAAAGGATATTCTTTAAAGATATATGTGGGCGTCCATGTGAAAAGGGCCCTTATGGCCAGTTATAGTTTAGGAGATATTCACATTTTCCTAAGTGAGGTCAATCTTATTATTTTCAGGTTTGAGTAGGGGATGATACTTCGACCTATAGTGAATCTATTGGGACTATACTCATATCCAGATTAGAGCCAGATTAGATGCGTTTTTCTCAAAAAACGATTTTTCGAAGTTCAAACTTCAAAAATGCCCTGTTGACTCTCTTTTTACCATAGGTCGCCTACATCTATTGAAAAGATATGTGAAACATGCTGTTTTAATATCATATAGCTAAACAAAATAAAATTCATTAGGTGTGCCATTCGGAAGCTGTGTAAAATAGCATTTATATTTTACATTTTCAGGGACTTGACGCTAAATAACTATATCTACATTTTAGTTTCTTATAAAAAAAAGAATCTTTGTGTTATTAAAGGATTTAAATTGGCTCACGAGAAATAATACATTTGCTCCAATTCATACGTGCAAGAAAAATTAATAATTGAATAAATAATAATTAGCACAGAATAAACATAGGTCATAGTGGGAAGTAGTTAAAGTTCAAAAGATACAAAACACGTTTACGTACTTTTCGAAGATTTTTTTTATAGTGATGCCTCCCAAATTCTTTGGAAATCCTCGCAAATTGTTTTTTTTTTAATTAAAAAAAAAAGATACATAGTAGTAATTTTATCGTCCTTATCGCCTTTTTACATTGGTTTTTTAATTCATGCTACCTGCTTTTTGTCATCCTTGACTTTGCGTTATCTGCATCTAAAGACAACGAAAACGGTTTCAGGACATTTTGTTTTTGCCAGACCTAGTTGGGTTCATTTAAGGAGGTTATAGTTCTAGTTCGGGGCATTTAGAAATGCCCATACGGAGAAAAATAAAAGGTCAGTCTGGCCATATAAATTTGCAGACTGTCTATAATTTTAGCATGAGAGGCTAAGAAAAGGGCGTCGTTGCACTGAATTGAAACATTTTTAGCACTGAAAAATCAAGTAAACAATATAAATGCGTTTTACAAAATCTTGCGAGTATTGGTTCTTGGTCAATGAATTGCAAAATTGTGAGAACGTTTTCGGTCAAAAATGTGGAGAATACGCCCTGATTTATGAGTGAAGCCCTCGTCTTTACTTCCCCCGGAAGTATCGTATTTGACGTTTACAATCTAAACTTAAACCACTTATCCCACTCCCTCAACCAAAAATGCTTTTCGACTGTCGGGTGTGTTCGCTTGACGTTTGGTAGAGGTCGCGAACCAGCCAGTTCTGGTTAACACCCTGGAGTATCGATTTGATTATCCGGATAGTGAGTCTAAAACACCTGTGGAAATTCAAGCAGACTTTAAAATCATGTTCTGCCTCACTATGAACAAAAATGAAAAAAAATTGTGGTTGGTACTTGGTACTATGTAGAAGATAGAACTGACCACCTACATTTTGACACTCCAAGTTTGATTATCCATTTTCCTTCGTGTATCTCTAGAATACCCTTATCGCTATCTGTTCCGACGAAGTGTCCTAAACTTGGCTTGGATTCCTAGTGTATCCGCGGAACCAACATCAATACTTATAAGGATAGCAATCCAAAATCCAACCATTAAAATAGGAGGATAAAGGGATATCGACGTCAAGGAGAATAGACAAGCTACCCAACTTGTAATAACTGCAGAGCCAGGAGTGGTCAAGATCGACTGCAGAACTCACTATGGGTTGGAGAGGATCAATATGAAGATCCTCTCAAAAACTTAGGTTACAACCGTAGACAGAGCACTGGATTTGTTTTCGGAAAAGGTGGAGGAGACACCTGGAAGTCGAGATAGACACTAGATGTCCCCTCTTTAGTCTGGATTTTATCCAGATAAACCTTCATCACGCTAAAGGAACGTCTGCTTTCTTAAGCAGATGCTTGATAGCGGAACAAACGGCTTTTGCCCTAATACAAGAACCTTGGGCTTACAAGGCTAAAGTTAGAGGCTCAAGTATAAAGGGCGGATCAGTCATATATGATAGTACCGTAGAAACACCTGGGGAAGCAATGAAGATTGAGCACCAGCTAGGGGGCAGGAGCCAACCTATTGTGAATTATTCGGCATACCTACCATTTGACTCTCAGGACCCACCATCTGAGGAATGGGGAAATCTGGTGGACTACCGCTGTGTCAAAGGATGGCCATTGCTCACCGGATGTGACGCTGATGCACATAAGTCGACTTGGGTTAGTGATGGCACCGACCAAAGTCCCTGTCGAATTACAAATAGATATGCTTTTCCTTGACAGACGGCAGACCTGAGGTTCAGAGGTATAGGAACCTTAAAGCAATTTACTGGGATACTTATACGGAGGATCTCAGCAGTTTGCTGGGTGCTATATCGGACAAAATAAAGTCTATCGAACAAATAGAACTTGCTGTTGATATCCTGCAAAAAGGTATGAAAAAAGCGTATGAGGACAATTGTCCTCTTCGTATTAAGAAAACAGACAAAGATGCACCCTGGTGGAATCCTAGACTGGAGGACCTGAAAAAGGAAACTCGAAGCCTTTTCAATAGGGCTAAAAAGAATGGGAATTGGGGCTTATACAGGGCAACCCTAACAAGGTATAAGAATGAGATACAAAATGCTGTACGAGACTCATGGATGACACTGCTAGGCTTCAAAGAACCTTGAAGGCATTAATATTGTCTCCGGGTGAATAGGCTAAAACGACTAATGAAATCCTTGAGCACCTTATGAAGGTACATTTCCGGGCTTGGAGTTGGATTACACGAATAAGGGGGCGATCCATGAGTCATAGTCCTCAGGAGGACCAACTTTTAGAGCTAGAATGGAAGATTGGAAAGTAGCTAGTCATATTGTCACTCATTCAAAAATTAGATGGGTAGTTAAATAATCTAAACCATTTAATGCAGCAGGAGAGGATGAAGTATTCCCTGCATATACCTACGATGAGGCACAATCCTTTAGACCGATTAGCTTGACCTCTTTCATGCTAGACACTACAAAATATGATTGACCTTTACTTGAAGGAGGAAATCCTAACGGAAACACCGTTCCATAGAAATCAGTTTGCCTCTCAAAAAGACAGATCTACCGAAGACGTTCTCTATACATTTACCTAGCGCAATAATCATACAATGCGGGAAGGTGAAGTAGAAATTGCAGTGTTTTTAGAAAGTGAGAAGGCATTTCGTAACACCCCAATTGAATCAATATACAGTTGTGCTGAAACACACGAAGTCAGTGACACCGTCAGCAGGTGGATTCGATTCATGTTGAAAAGCTGAACGGTACATACTTCGCTACATGGTAATGAAGTGAAGGCCAAAGATTCAAGGGGAAGCCCACAGGGACGAGTTCTTTCACCCAACCAGTGGGCGCTTGTCATTGTTTTTACACTTAAGGCTATGTAGATGACCTGGCGATCCTAGTAACAGGGAATCATGAGGGCGCCTTAGTCAACTCATGCAATCAGCGCGCAAGATGGTAGAGCAATGGTGCAGAAACCGTTTTTTGTCCGTTCACCCGGACAATACGGAACTCATGCATTTTACCAGAAGAAGGAATCTTCCTGACCTTAGGAATCTTGTGTTCTACATTAGGGAAGTAGAAATTTCTAAATCAGCAAAGTATTTAGGGGTAATATTTGACTCCAAACTAACCCGGAAACTCCATGTTGACGCAATGGTAGAAAAAACTAAGATGGTTTTTTGCGCTAGTAAATGCGCAATAGGGAAAACCTTGGGCTTGAAACCAAGGATAACTGGTTATATACAATGATAATCAGACCCATAAAAGCAGATTCATCAATGATCTGGTTGCCAAAGACTGAACTAAGCAGTACTATTAAACAACTGCAAAGCCTCCAAAGGGTTTTCTGCTTGGCGATCGCTGGTGCTATGAAAACAACACCAACAGCAGCTCTTCAGTTCATTCTGGACATCCCGTCGTTGCACCTTCTCGTGAAAAAGATTGCAGCGTCGGAAGTCTATAGACGAAAATAGGAAGCAACCTTTGTTAGTGATGTTCAGGTGAAAGATCTACATGATATCAGTAAGTCTGAATCTGTCCTCAAGATCTTCCTAAAGTTGCCGGTAAAACTAGGTGAGTCTGATCTGGGTTCCCAGCCATGAAGATATTGAAGGTAATGAGAAAGCAGATGCACTGGATAAGATGGGTGCTTCACAGCCCCTGATTGGCCCTGGGAACCTTACTGCGGTATCTCGTACACATTGGCAAAAGGAGCCCTTGGTAAATGGCTCTCTGAGGAGCATGCGAGATATTGGAAGGAAACCAAAAAAATGGTGCATTCTAAGAATTTCATATCTGGTACATGCACTAACAAGACTAATGAACTCTTGAACATGAGAAGAAGACATATTAATGTCGTAGTAGGGATGCGTACTAGACACTGCCGACTGAGAAAACACTTGACCAATATGAGGATTGGTGACAACTCTCATCGTCGAAAGTGTGATTATCGTGAGGAGACAGCTCATCACATACTTTGTGAATATGATGCACTGGCGTGCTTCAGAAACGAGTATCTAGGTGACTTTTTTCTCGAATCAGAAGACGTGTACGAATTCTCCTGTAAATCAGTGTATGCCTCTATGTAAAGACTAATCTTATGGGTGATGGTTAAATTCTAGGGTATAGTACAGTAGGTTTTACTAATGCTATGGACAGTTATTGCCCTGCCTGCCGTATAATAATTATGATACCAAACCCCAGAAATGATTCGTCCGTAAACGACTCAAGTAGCCCATAAATTACTAATTTTATGGTGGGCATATTGCCTTGACTAATTCATTCGGGGTTCGAAAAAGGTTCTCTAATCCTGTCAGCTTGTTCCGAAAATCTTAATCCATGGTTTTCAACATTAAAATAAAATTTTCGGGTATTTTCACTATCATTTTGGTAATCAGCGCGTCAAAATGCATACATATAAAGAGTTTTAAATTAATTGGATGTATGCGCTATTCGTAAGTTTAGCCCTGATTTTTTATAAAAATTGTTTTAAAAAATAATTGGTTTCAATTATTTAAAGATTTTAAATTATAAAGCATGAACATTTTTCTAATTCATAAATTGTTTTTATCGATAAGAATATTTATTCACTAATAATTTTTTATTTTATTAGTTACTTCAGTAATGTTTAAAAAGGTATACATAAAATTTTCTGTCAGCTATCGTAACGACGCATTAATTAAGTATATTGAAGTCCATTTCTAAACATTCTATCTCTTTTTTTTTCTTCCTCTTTTATCAATTGTCATATATCTGTCTCTAATGGCGCCTAATTAGACGCAATAACTGATTGACAAAACGATTGGCACGTGTATGAATATCCTCGTGCCGCATTTCAGATCATCTAGAATTTTCTGTATTTCGACCTTAAATCACACGGACATTCGAGAAAACTGTCTCAAGCTTAACGAATTAGAGCAGTTTGAATATTCATGAGTTATTTTTTTTTCAATATTAGCTAGGCACGAAGATTTTATGTTTGACTTATGAAAATTATAAAATCAAACTGTTCAATTTTCAGCCACAAAAAGACAAATTTTTAACAACAAGTTTTGTACCAAAATAGTTGAATTTTCAACTATAAAGGATGACTTTTTAACAAAATTTTTGAACGTTCAACCAAGTGATGAAATTTAAAACTAAAAATATAATCATCAGGAGGAAGAAACTGCAAAAAATAGAAATGACAAGGCAAATAGATTACTGAAAAGGATATTATATCAGGGCCAACGGCCATGCAACGCTGAAAAAACCAGTTCTCGTCAGATCACTGAAGTTAAGCAGCGTTGGGCGCGGTTAGTACTTGGATGGGTGACCATTCGAGAATACTGTGTGCTGTTGGCATATTATGGGTGTGGTGAGCCCAAACTTGTAGTTATTTATAACTACAAGAAAACTATCCATCTAGAAACACTACCCGAATCGGGTAGTGTCACGCCTACCCTGAAAGGGAAATGGCTTAATGGTATACATACATACATACACTGTAAAACTTCGTGATCAAAATTTCCTAATTTTACCCTTACTTGGAATATTTCTACATATTCTCTAAACAGCGGCCATTCTGAATAAATAATCAAAAAAAGTTCTGAATAAATATGAACTTACAAGAAATTCTGGTTAAGACAATCAGAATTTCTGGTAAACCAAAATTATGCCTGAAAATTCTGTTTAAGACAATCGAAATGCCACTTAAAAAATTAGGTTTCTTGTTAAAATAACGAAAATTTCTTGTAAATTCATTTTTTTCTCGACATTGTGGTTATTTTACCCTGATTTTTTAAGCGAATTTGAACATTTTTAATGTTACATTGAATAAAAAATCATATTCTAACATAAGCGATATCTACCTATCCTCCAGATTCACATCCCACCCCATAATTACATTTCTCTGATAACAGAAACGGCGTCGAGGCCTGATAAGATATCCCCTGAAAAACACGCGCTGTTCGTAAAAATGGCCTTTCGCAGCTTAAGTGTGAAGCGACACATTCAGAGTCAAAATAAATGTATTTGATAACTTTACTATTAAGGCACGAAAAAACAGGTCCCGGGGAAAAATATCTAATTATACATTCAAAAATGTTTTAAAATTATATATTTTTGTAAATTTATTAATTATTTATATTACTTATATTTATACTTATTTATTATTCATATTTATCAATTTATTTTGAAAATTATTACCGATGAACTTTTTTAAGGACTATTTATGAAGAAAAAAATTTTAAATATATACTACCCGTGGAAATAATCTACGCACCTATTTTTTGAGCTGTTATTGCTAAAGTTCCTTAATGTTGGTCAAACTTGGTGCAAAAAAGTTGTAAAATTTCAAATAATCATTGCACTTACCATGATATAAAAAATTCAAAACAATAATATTTTGATAAATATTGCTAACCTTTATTAAAATACAATACGTTAAAAAAATGTATTCTGTTGGTTGGAAGTTCAATTATTATAGTTGAAGAATCATCATTTTAGTATAGTATGTACTGTAAATTTTTTATTTTAAATTCATAATTGCAAATAATTATTGTACTAGCTTCAGGATTAAAACTATTCAAAATAATAATAATATTTTCATAAATATTATCAAACTTAATTGAAATATGATAAATTAAAAACATTCATCTTTTTGGTTAGAAGTATTCAATTATTCTAGTTAAACATTCATCATTTTAGTGAAAAATTCATCTTTTTGAACATTAATTTTTGTAAATAAAAATTTAACTATTCAATTTTGTTCACATGGCAATTTTCCCCTCATAATATCACGTAAGGTAATACAATTATATGTCTAATAAGCCCAAGTTGAAAGGAAACTTTTAATTTAATGAAAAAGCGAGGTGTCTATTCTACCTGGAAAACCCTGAAAATCTGGAATCGTCAGGGTTGAATTGCAATTTTTCGCCTCACTTGACTGAAAAATCTTTCCTAGTTGAAAGTTCAACTAATTAAAAAATAAAATCTTTCTTAAAAACTCTTTTGTTAAAAATTAATTTTTCGTTGAAGATTCATAATTTTAATTGAAAATTCATCTGCTTGGTTGCAAAATCAGCTATTTTGTTGGATTTTTTTTCGGTTGAAAATTAATTTTTTCAACTATTTAATTTCTAATTGAAAAATGATTTTTTAAAATGAAAATTCATCTTTTTGGTTGAACATTCAATTATGCTACTTAAAGATTCATGATTATAGTTAAAAATTCATCTTTTTGGTTTATAATTCAACTATCTCAGTTGAAGATTCATCATTTAAGTTGAAAATTCATCACCTTGGTTGAAAATGTAACTCATCTATTAGTATACTTTCGTAATGTAGAAATCGAATCAAAGTTCGCATGTTACACCACCACTTCTCTCGGCTCAGCTTCAGAGACTTGGGGTGGTGGCCACCCTCGTGAAGTTGAATCAGTATAGGCTAGTGGAGGTGGAAAAATCGCATGTGGCATGTGACGAAATGTCCCCTCTCTGGGCAGGCCTGATGTAGAAAAGGGAGAGTTTCGAAACTCTTCATGTTTAAGAACTTCTTCTTGAAATTCCATTGCAAGCTTTGATTTCTCCATTCTTTTGTTGACGGATTAAATCACGCTCGGCGCACGTGGCAAGTTAACGGGCTAAGCGTGGCGCTGGCATGCCTTTTAATTTTCTTTCAGTTTGCTTATAAATGACTCATTATTTATCTTTGTAACTGAAATATGGGTTATTTAAAGTTTAACCAAAGAACAGAATTTTCCACTAAAATGATGTGATATTCAACTGGAATAGTTACATTTTCAGTTTAAAAAATATATTTTGCAACAAAAAAGAATGGAATTTTCAAATAAATAGTTAAATTTTTAACTAAAATGATGAGTCTTTAACTAGAACAATTGAATTTTCACCAAAAAGGATAATTTTTTCTAATTTATCATATTCTGATAAGGTTTAGTAATATTTACAAAAATATTATGTTTTTGAGTATTTTTAATCATGGGGCGAGTACAATGACCCTTTGAAATGTTACAAATGAATTTTTAACTAAAATGATAAATCTTTAACTAGAATAATTATTGAATTTTCAACCCAGAAGATTTTTTTTTTAATTTATCGTATTTTAATAAAGTTTAGTGATATTCATAAAAATATTGTTTTTTGAACTTTTTTAATCATGGGGCAATGACAGCTAAAAGAATAGGCGCGTGTATGTTTCAAATTTGTTTCTTGATGACTTTGTATTTAATGCCACATTTAAATTTTTCAAATTCGCTAATAAATCAGGTACAAATAACCACAATGTAGAGATAAATATAAGTTCACAAGAAATTCTGGTTATTTTAACAAGAAATCTAAGTTTTAATTAGCATTTTGATTGTTTTAAACAGAGTTTTCAGGCAAAATTTTGGTTGACCAGAAATTCTGATTGTTTTAATCATAATTTTTTTTAAGTTAATATTTATTCAGATTTTTTATTTGTCAAGGATGATAAATTTAAAATTCGTTAATTGAAATGGCTTTATTCTG